>CM060109.1:49979445-50019445 GCA_030522415.1 Channallabes apus
CTGTGTGTGTGTGTGTGTGTGTGTGTGTGTGTGTATATGTATGTATGAGTGTGTGTATGAGTGTGTGTATGAGTGTGTGTGTGTGTACTCTGTGTGTGTGTGTACTGTGTGTGTGTGTGTGTGTGTGTGTGTGTGTGTGTACTGTGTGTGTACTGTGTGTGTGATGAGAATAAGATGCAGTAATAATCTGATTATTCACACCCGCGTGTAATCCTAATCCCGCCTGAACACGGCTCAGCAGTTCGGAGCGCTAACGCTAACGCTAACGGTGAACGCGAGCGGGAGGAACACACTCGACTCCTATCCTTTGTCTCCAAGTGGTTGCCATGGCGACAGCTAATTCTTTTTTTTGTGCTTGCTCAGGGTTTGACCTTTTCGGCTGGTTAGTGTCTCCTGACCCACACGTCCATTCCAACAATGGAGTCTCGTGAGAAGCGGTTAACCCTGTGACCCCGGCGGGGGGGGGGGGGTGCAGGGGGGGTATGAGTGTGACCCCGGTGTGGTCACTCACGTGTTCCTGCTCTGCATAGTGAAGCGTCACATCAGTTATTAATACAGGTACGCTCTGGAGTACACACACACACACACACACAAACACTGAGATCAGACAGCTCTGACACTGGAACTGGGGTTCAGTTATTACACACCATTATCACTACTGTAGGTAAATCGTCACACACACACTGATCATTACTGCTGGTTTAAAGATAACGTCGCCCGCGGTGGCGGTGGTGGCGGCGGTGGCGGTGGTGGTGGTGGTGGCGGCGGTGGCGGTGGTGGTGGCGGCGGCGGCGGTGGTGGTGGCGGTGGTGGCGGCGGTGGCGGTGGTGGCCGCGGTGGTGGCGGCAGTGGTGGTGGCGGCGGTGGCGGTGGTGGTGGCGGCGGTGGCCGCGGTGGTGGCGGTGGTGGCCGCGGTGGTGGCCGCGGTGGTGGTGGTGGCCGCGGTGGTGGTGGCGGCGGTGGCGGTGGTGGCCGCGGTGGTGGCGGCGGTGGCGGCGGCGGCGGTGCCGGCGGTGGCCGCGGTGGTGGTGGTGGTGGTGGCGGCGGTGGTGGTGGTGGCCGCGGTGGTGGCGGCGGCGGCGGTGGTGGTGGTGGCCGCGGTGGCGGCGGCGGTGGTGGTGGTGGCGGCGGCGGCGGTGGTGGCCGCGGTGGTGGTGGTGGTGGTGGTGGTGGCGGTGGTGGCCGCGGTGGTGGCGGTGGTGGCCGCGGTGGTGGCGGCGGTGGTGGTGGTGCCGGCGGCGATCCAGGGGCGTGTTTTCTTTACAGAGAAGTGCATTAATGAACAGAAACCCCCACCGGGACTTTATTACCCCCGACACGGGGCCGCGCAATTAACACAGTCCTAGTTTGAGTCGTATTTCAGGATTCCTGCACGTCTGAGGAGACGATATCAGAGACGAGACGTTTGTGTCTCACACTGACGCTCCACAAATTTCTGTTTTGGTTTAGTGATTTATTTTTTACATTCTACAACAATATTGAATTTTTTCAAAACTCTGAAATAACACACATTAGATAATTATCAGTAAGAGTCAGTAGTTATTATAAGACATGAAGGTCAGCTGTTCTGGATCAGTTCCTACAAGAACAGTATTATAATCGTGTGTGTTTGTGAAACCCATCGAGCTCCATGATGATGAAACTGTCCCTCATGAAGACCTTCACAGGACAACAAGACCAGAACTGACCCTCTGCTGCAGAGGAGACGTTCATTTAGAGTCACCAGCCTCAGAAATCACCAATTAACAACCAGCACCTCAGATTAGAGGCGTTATGAAGCTTCACAGAGCAGAAGTAGCAGATAAACATCTCAATATCAACTGTTCAAAGGAGATTATTGTGGATTTTAGATAATAAACGGCTTCTGTGTTGTTTTACAGTGTAGAAAGAAATAAACAATCAGGAACAAACATGGAGTTATAGAGGGGGTACAAACTTTTGAGGGCTGAAAGAGTTTATGATGTGAGTTTTATTAACACACAGTTTATTAACACACAGCTCTGTGTTAACCCGAGTGATAAAAAAAAGAACCTGACCACACCCTCCTAAAGCACTATATCAGGAGTGCTGTATAGTGTCTGTATGATGTCACTCCGTCACACTCTTACAGTATGAGGCGGGATCAAAAAGATCGGAGACTAGTTCTGTAACACACCACCAGATGGCAGCACAAGGCTACACACACGGTCACAGCGAGCGCTCGGGACCGGAGCTCGAACGTAAACAGGAAACGACGGCGTGCTGCTCGATATAGGTTACAGATGCTGTATTTCCACATGACTGAAGGACGGATTGGGACCCCATGTGTCCCCATGTGACGTACACTAGGCAGTGTGTACAGTAGAGCCGCTACTCTACACCATGCAGCTGTTTTACTCAACTGTGTGATGTAATACACCTGTGTGTGTGATGTCACGCCTCATTAAGATCACATGACACCTGTGTAAGTACGGAGACACCGGGGTCGTGCAGTTACTAAGAATAATACACATCACGCTTATGTGTGTGTTTGTGTTTGTACTGTGTCTACTGTTAATTTATCAAAGAGGATTTTTTAAATTATTATTATTATTATTATTTGGAGTCAGATGTGCTGTTCTGATCAGAACTCAACACCGCTCTGGTCTGGGTTTGATTAAACACTGTTGCTCGACACTGAAAGTAAGAGAGACACAGATCCTGATAATGCCTACTGTCAGGACACACACACACACACACACACACACACACACACAGGCGCCCTCGTTTCCTTCTGAGCCCTGATTCAGTCGAGCGTTATTGAATTAAAGCTGCTAAACGACGAGGTAATCTCTTTTGAAGTTTGCTCTAAAGCCGTGTGAGACACATTACAGCTGCGGCTTCCTCCATCTCTTCTCGTTCTATCCACCGGAGGGCGTGTCCTGAGACCTGGCACGGGAAACGCGAAACGCTAGCAAATCGGGTGCTAACTGTGGGCTAATCATGCGCCGCTTCCTGAGTACCGCTGCGTCTATCGCTGCGTTTCATCTCATGTCACAGTGTTTAATCACCGCGGAGGCTGAGCGTCCATAAGAACTGGTCTATTACACCTGACTGTTAGAGCTGAGGATCATGGGTAAACTGATGATTCACTTCACTTCCTAGAATACCTAGAATACTTTACTCCCCTTGAAGAGAATGAACTAATTTCACTCATCTCTTCTGCAAATTCATCAACCTGTATATTAGATCCTATACCGACACATTTTCTTAAACAGATAGTACCAGTAATAACAGAACCGCTGTTGAGAATAATTAATTCCTCACTCAGCATTGGTTATGTTCCAAAAACTTTTAAAGTAGCAGTTATTAAACCAATAATTAAGAAACCTGACCTCGACCCCTGTCAGCTGTCCAATTACAGGCCAATATCAAACCTCCCCTTTATCTCTAATATTCTGGAAAAGATAGTAGTGGAGCAGCTATGCTCATATCTACATAGAAATGGCATACATGAACTGTATCAGTCAGGATTTAGGCCTCATCACAGCACAGAAACAGCACTCGTTAAAGTAGTAAATGACCTCCTATTGGCCTCTGATCAGGGTTGTGTAACTATGCTTGTATTACTCGACCTCAGTGCAGCTTTTGACACCATTGATAATGCTATTCTTCTTCACAGATTAGAAAATGTAGTAGGAATTAAGGGTACAGCCCTCTCCTGTCTCAGATCCTATTTGACCAATCGTTATCAGTATGTAGACTTAAATGGTGATTATTCTGCATGTTCTCTAGTGGAGTTTGGCGTTCCGCAGGGTTCAGTTTTAGGCCCACTGCTTTTCTCCCTTTACATGCTTCCTCTGGGCAACATAATCCGTAAGCATGGTATTAGTTTTCATCGTTAAGTACCGAGTACTGATCTGATACCTGGGTGTGTATCTGTACAGTGTGTGCGTGTGTGTGTGTGTGTGTGTGTGTGTGTGTGTGTGTGCATATATATAAATATAAAATTTCTTTTTTTTTTTTAAGTAAAATACTACTAGCCCTGTGTAACGGGTTCAACCCTAAGTGCACGGGCGACAGCAGGAAACACGGACGAGGCCTTACAGGAAAAAGGGTAATTTATTTAGAAAAATTGGTAAGGAAAGGGTTAAAGGCTCTCTGTGGTCTTTTCCACTTCGGCGGCAGGGATGTGAAGGCGGGCTCTACGCGGAACGTTTAGTTCCTGAACGTTTAGTGTCTAGTGACAAGTGTCTAATAAACAGTGTGTGACTGCTCCACCATCCAGTATGGAGTGATATCGCGGACAATATTCAAATGCATTTGCAATTGCGTTTCCCATATGTGGACGCACAAACTGCGCCATAATTCAAATGAAAAAGAAAAGTCCATTTGCATTTGTATTTCCCAGGTCTTACACGTCATGAACCTGTCATATTTAAACAGCAAAATCAATCACCACGTTTGCTTTTTCACTTTCTCTGCGCCGCGCGTCAAGCCGCCAAAACTCAAACGCAATCGCTAATCCATTTGCAATTGCATTTCCAACACGTTACACAGAAACCTGTCAATCAGCGTCAGGGGCGGGTCTGACTGTGGGGCGGGATTGTATGGGGAGTGACGTCACTCGCAGTCGCCGACCAAGAGGGGCATATTTGAGCACTGGAGGTGAACCGAGATTATCTCATTTGTTTATCAAGAAATAAACACACAAAAATGACAAATCACATATTTTCTTACTCTGGAGTCGACAGAGAAGTTTTTACAAATAAAAATATTTTTAGATCTTCTCCTGTTACAGCCTGCTGGAGCTAAATCTTTCAGAAACGCTGCTTACCGCCACTTTATACCGATGGAGTCACTAAGGGACCGTCTAAAAAGTGCATGACTAAGACCCAAGCGTTTATTTACAGAAGAATACACAAGACTACAGAGGAATACCTCACAGGACATCAAATATATTACACTTAGGCTACAGTATGGATTATTTGTTTATTTATTTGTTTGTTTAATTGACTAATAAATATTTCAATGTACATTTTAAAATAAATGATTACACAGACAATTCATGTGGCAATAAAACAGATAATTTGTTAAATGAGAGTGGGGGTGTTTTTTTATTATTAAAATAATAATTATTATTATTGTAATTGTAAAGATATGTATGAAAATGACTGCACTTTGGTACAGTCTATTATGAGTTGCAAAAAATGACAAATCAACAGAATTCAATAACTTTTTTGCTATAGAAACTTAGCATTTAGAAAATGTAATACCAACTGTACCACAATGCACTCTATCCTTGCTAATAACTACAACCCTTCCCTTTGAAAAAATAAATAATTGAAATAAAAATTAAATCAAACTTGGAGTGAAATATATTATTACTATTATAATTAACCCTAAGCACGTGACATATTAATACTCGGAAATTACGACACATAATACAAATTCTCATATAATGTTTATTTTGTAATACAAAAATGTTTACACTAAACAAATATTGTTTATGATGAAAAATTACACGAAGCGATTTTTATTATAAATAAGAAATATAAAAATATGCATGTATATGAAAAAGATATATAATTAATATATATTTCCCCCTATACTACATGTGTTTTTTTATATAGCTTATTTTATAATCAAATTCATTTGGTGCAATTTGTAAATCATAAACCTATTAATTTATGTTGTAATATAATATTTGATAGAGGTTATGTTGGGGGGGCAATCCCTGGCAGGGAGGCATTTTAGTGCATAACATTACAAAAAAAATCAATAGCTTTTTCGTTATGTGGATTACACATGTAAAACCAGTTGTACTATAACCCACTCCATCACTCCAAGTTTAATTTAATTTTTTTTTATTTATTTAAAAATTATAAAAAATGAACTGAATTAATATCAAACTGAATATTGCAAAGGGAAGGGTTGGAGTTATTAGCAAGGATAGAGTGCATTGTAGTACAGTTGGTTTTACATTTTCTAAATGCTAAGTTTCTGTAGCAAAAAAGTTATTGAATTCTGTTGATTTGTCATTTTTTGCAAGTTCTCTCAACTTCTCTACTTAAACAGTGAGTCCCTACTAATAACATAACGTGCCTATAGCTAAAACCCTGGCTAAATTCAGATTACTCTGGCTATTTCTGCTATATATTTATATGGAATAGTATGAGTAATATGAGTAATATGTTAGTATGCGATTTCAAATTCAGCCACTAATTCCGTCGGTTTAAATTTTCAGTGCTGAGCTGAACGTAATCAGTGATCTTGTAAGGGAAAATAAAGAACTGTTTTTTAAAATAAGTACAGCGTTCCTTTACTCAAGAAATACTATGTCTATAAAGGTTATTGTTTTATTTGAGGTTTGAGGCGTGGAAACAGTGAAGAAAGAGAAAGCACAAACCAGAAGGCAGTTTACTCTCGCGATCGACTGGAAAGCAGTCCGCGGTCGACCGGTCGCCCGCGATCTACTGGTTGGGCACGCCTACTTTAGAGAGAGACCATTGGCTCAGTGGTGATCATGTGACTCTCAGCATCAAAACAAGAAGCGCATGCTTGTCACATGATACTCGATGAAATTTGGTACTCATATATGAAGACTTGCTCGTTTATCAAATAAAATATATTAAATATGTTATATTAATTATTCTAATATATTAATATATTATATATATTTTGCTGGTCTTGCGGAACCGCTCGCATTCTGGGTTCCTCACAGTCCGAGGGTCCACTGTACATTTAATACATGAGCCAATTTTAGACTGTTTAACCTGAATAATTTTACCTAAATATCGATTTTAAAAAAATCATTAACTATCGACCAACAAAAGAGTGATTAAATTATATATACTATATATACACATTAGACTTAGGCTGAATCCCATTTCTATTTTCTACCCCTTCCCCTACCCCTTCCCCTACCCCTTCCCCTACCCCTTGCCCCTTCCCCTTGTCCCTTGAAACGAAGTGGAAAGGGGAAGGGTTTAAAATTTTCCCCTAAGAAATGGGACACCACTACAACACTGTTATACGTCATCATACGTTGTCACTAGTTCCTAATGTTACGTTAAAGCACATGCGCCGATGTTTATCACACATTGCAATAAGAGAGAGATTACTCACTCCCAAAGTTTTTTTGCGCCGTATTTCATCCCTATACATAATATAAATTATAAAAATATATAAAAATAAAATATATATTTGTAATATCGTGCAATCGGTGCTAGCCGCTAGCAAACTTTAGCGATTTTTTTGCAAACATTTCTTTACAGAACATCACCATAAACACAAACACAAGACTAGAGGTAATATACATATAATGAAAACTTGTCATAAAAATCTTTATTTATGGCAAAAATTTACATTTATGGGTCTGTTTGCTCGAGTGAGCAGCCATGTTGAAAATTTCGCTCAGCCCTTCGTTTGAAGTGAGGTCCTGAAAAATCTTCGTTTGGAGGGCTATCTGGCCCTTCCCCTTCCCCCTCCCCCTCCAACCAAAAGAGAAATGAGACACCCCTACCCCTTCACGTGAACGCGCCAAACGGAGGGGTAGGGCTATGTGAAGGGGTAAGGGGTAGAAATGGGATTCAGCCTTAATCTCAAGTTCTTCCTTTTATCATTTTCACCCAACAGAAACACAAGAGCTCTTTATGGATTTGGGATTAAACAGAAGAATTTAAGCAGAAGACGTGTGTGTGTGTGTGTGTGTGTGTGTGTGTGTGTGTGTGTGTGTGTGTGTGTGTGTGTGTGTGTGAGATACATTTCAGCACCTCACCATAGAGACGGTTTCCTTTAAGTGTGAACAGGAGTCCAGAGGCACGGACACGGCGATGCCTGTATACATAACGTATCGATTAGACTCTTCTGGAGAGAGACGCATCGCCGTGTGTATCGTCTTCCACAAATGTGATATTTTTGGCAGCAGTCAGGAGTTAAACATCCTCTCTCTCATCAACATCGCACCCTGAGCCCGTTCTGAGTGGCACGGCGTAACACACACGATACGAGTCCAGGAAGGAAGTCCACGTTCAGGAGTGGAGAATACGGGATTCAACAACCCTCCTAAATCTACAGAGAGACCCACGCACCAGCCAGAGCATCAAACCAGGACAGATTTATCGGATAATCAGAGGACGTGATGTCTGGAGGAATAGTATTCACATTTTCTGCGTATGTAGCCGGTCTTTACACGCTCCATCACACCGGTCCCAGTACACAGAACAAAGTGGACTAAAGCACAGACGTTCTGTATCATAAACACCACTTTCTGTAGCAATGTAGAAAAAATAAAACACCCTGAGTCCCCACACTTGTGCAGCAGGACATCGGAGCAGGACGGAGAGGGGGACAGGCGCCGCTCAGGGACGGGTGACTGCCTCGAGTCCTGGGCTTTAGGGTATTTATCCCGACATGCCGCACTTATCAGGTCTCTTACTGTAAACGGAAAGTGTAAAGAGAGAGTAAGGGCAGGAACCGTCTCACTGTCACTGGATGTGTGGAGAGTTTAGTAAGAAGAGGCTCAGGAGTAATGAAGTCCACCGGAGTGACACCACGTCCACGAGGACTACAGGGTTTCAGCGAGACATCAGGAACGCAAGAGAAAAACAGAATAATGTCTGTCAAGGAAAAGAGGACGCACAGGTGTGAAAGAATGAGAGAGAGAGAGAGAGAGAGAGAGAGAGAGAGCGCGAGAGAGATGAGTAAGCACAAGCACGGAACCAGTGGAGAACTGCAGAGTAACAGACCCGAGCAGACAGAACTAGGAGCGTCTGGAGGATGGAGATCATCCACACACCAGCTGTTCCACTTTCAGCGTCCCTCATACTGACTCCGCCCCTTTCTGAGCAGAAAGAGAAACAAAACAGCCCAGTTTTTATAACTTCATGAAGTATCAGATATTCCTTGGTAAATAAGAGACGTGTTGGTGTGAGCCAGCGAGCAGGAAGTGTCTCGGTACAGACGAGCACGACGGAGTGAGAGGAGCAATAAGAGGAGACGGGTGGAGTGGAGAGTGAGATAAAGATGGAGAGATAGTGAAGCACCGAGTAACAGAGCAGACCTGTGTTTATGTTGATCATCGACGAACCGCGGAGGAGGAGATTTACTGCAGGTTTTAAAGCCGCCGTTACACTCGCTTCGGCATTAAATCTACAGAGACACTCGGGCCAGTCGCGCGGAACGCCGCTAAGTAGTGAGAGGCGAGGGCTGATGTGTTTTCGGCCGTATCGTAACTCAAAACGCAGCGATTACGCCTCAAGGGCGAAAGAAGGTGGAAGTGATATTTCATCTCTCGCCGCTCTGGTGCTAAAAGATATTAATGTCGCCTCTGTGGTGGTTTATGACCCTCAGCCTGGTCGTTCCTCAGGAGGTTCCTCACTGTACAAAGAGGAAACATCTAGTTCAGGTCAGTTTCCTTCTAGTTCTCAAAGGCTCACCTTCTCACTAATGAACACAGTTATAGTCATGTGAGCCGTCTGACATCATCAGGTCCATCGTATCACACACACTCGCTCTCACACACGTCAGCAACACGGCAAACAAACACAGGGACAGAAAAAGTGCCTGAATATCCGTGCAGAGCTGAGCGCGCGTTTCTGAGACTAAAGCTAGCTGCGCGATCTACGCTGCGGCTGCGGTTAGCATGGGGATGGCTAACGGTTATAAACGCGTGTTAAAGATGTCCCCTGTCCTCTGTAATGGACATGTGCTCAGATTGGACAGGACTGATTCATGTGAAGATGGACTCGTGATGTCAGCCTCATGTTTCGGTGGTTACAGTCGCGTTACTAGAAAACACACACATACACGGAGTGTAAAACCATGTTAGAATGTTAGGTCCTTTATACGCGTGTATAATATAATATAATATAATATAATATAATATAATATGGATTAACAATAAACTTTAGGAGACTGCGGGTCAGGGACACAGACCCGTCTCAGACCTTCATCATGTGACTTATTACATCATGGCGCTGTAGAGTCCCATGCTCTGTCTGGTCAGAAGGTGTTGATTAATTCTCTGTAACAGCGGCCCGGACAGCAGCACATGTTTACATTAACACGCTCGGTCTGTCACAGTACGGTTTCCATGGTAACAGCCTGCGTTACCATGGATTTTAAGCGATTTTAAACAGTGATTATTTTCCTGTAACCAGACACACACACACACACGTGTGTGTGTGTGTGTGTGTGTGTGTGTGTTTATTACACTATGATGTCCTGGTGTTTATATTCTAATTCCGTCTTCTTTATGTCACATTCCTGCAGCATTACATTTATTTATGTTAATTTATTTACTTGAATATATGAATATAAACGAGCACCGAGGCAGAAGTTGATAAAGGACACTTTCTCAGCACATCATTTCTCTACCTATGTGTGTGTGTGTGTGTGTGTGTGTGTGTGTGTGTGTGTGTGTGTGTGTGTGTGTGTGTGTGGTAAAGGTTTCAGATTAGAGGAGTGTGAGATCAAACAGACGTCGAGACCAGACTGCTCTTTGACACAGAGAAGACGAGTTAACGGACAACGACGGAGTGATAGACGTCTGAGACGACACACACCATACACACACACCATATACACACACACCATATACACACACCATAGGGTCACTAGGGGGCCGTGTGTATAAATAATTAAATAAATGCAGCAATAAGATGGATACGACGGCTGTGTGTAACGAGTGTGTGAGCCGCGTTTAAGAAACTAACAAACTAAAAATGTGTGTTTTTGGCAAGGTTAGGGTTAAATCTAATTAGCTACAGTAATCATTATATCAATGAAAGGCCCTCACACGGCTAAAAGGTGTGTGTGTGTGTGTGTGTGTGTGTGTTGTAGACCCCTTCAATACACTCTCTTCAGGGTGATATGTAGAAATGCTTGCATCAGCAATTCCTCCACCACTGCTTGACCTTCTTGATGAGCACTGTCTTTAATCAAAATTTGTGTGTGTGTGTGCGTGTGCATGTGCAAACATGTAGAGGGCTTGCCTGAGAAGCTATTAGAAGTGAAGGGGGGTATTTAAACAACGAGTTCGAGCATGACGAAGATCTTTGGTCGTCTTCAAACAAGAACCAGAAGAAAAGCAACACACACACACACACACACACGCAGTCGAAGGCTCTGTACCCACCCACAGAGAAGTACACACCACAGTACAGGTTTAGTGTTTTGTCCATTAGCTGCTGACCCTGAGAACAGCGTGTGTGTGCAGCTTTTGACACTATTGATCATGCTATTCTTCTTCACAGATTAGAAAATTTAGTAGGAATTAAGGGTACAGCCCTCTCCTGGCTCAGATCCTATTTGACCGATCGTTATCAGTATGTAGACTTAAATGGTGATTATTCTGCATGTTCTCTAGTGGAGTTTGGCGTTCCGCAGGGTTCAGTTTTAGGCCCACTGCTTTTTTCCCTTTACATGCTTCCTCTGGGCAACATAATCCGTAAGCATGGTATTAGTTTTCATTGTTATGCTGACGACACACAGCTATACGTCTCAACAAAACCTGATGAGAAAAACCATCTTACTAAAGTTGAGCAATGTGTGCAGGACATAAGAAATTGGATGCTAATTAACTTCCTTCTGCTTAATCCGGATAAGACAGAAGTTCTAGTCATAGGACCGCATACAGCTAGAAGTAAAATCTTAGATCACACCGTAACTTTAGATGGCCTTTCTGTTCCATCAAGTGCAACAGTAAAAGACCTCGGCGTGATTATAGATTCCAGCCTTTCATTTGAAGCTCATGTAGATAATATCACCAGGATAGCATTCTTTCACCTCAGAAATATCGCCAAAATAAGAAATATATTGTCGCTAAACGATGCAGAAAAACTAGTTCATGCTTTTATCACCTCTAGGTTGGACTATTGTAATGCCTTACTGTCTGGTTGTTCTGTTAGGTGCATAAACAAGCTTCAGCTAGTCCAGAATGCAGCAGCGAGAGTCCTCACTAGAACCAGAAGATATGAGCACATCACCCCTATCTTTTTCACCCAAAGTTATGAAATAGTCTTCCAATTAATGTTCAGGACTCAGACACAGTTTCAGTGTTTATTTAGCCAAGTTTTTTTGTGAATAGATTTGCCTCAGGTACAGGAGAAGATCAGGGGGACTCATGGACGTTGAGTATTACGGTGAACTGGGATGTTTAGATCCTGTCCTGTCATGTGACACAGATGTGACTGTGACCATACATAACTGTTACCTCTCTCTCTCTCTCTCTCACTGGTGGCATACAGTATGTATTAATTTAATTATAAATATATAATTTTAGTATTTAAAAGACTATGAAGCATTGAAATCCATGTGTGTGTGTGTGTGTGTGTGTGTGTGTGTGTGAAACTCAATTCTCAAACTGTGTTTTCTCCGTGTTTGTTCTCTCTTTCTGAATCCAGCTGTTAGTAAAAGTCCTTAAAACAACACTTTACCTCCACAGTAACAGCGTTCAGAGCAGACACACACACACACACACACACACACACACTGCGATTAGCTCGAGTACAGTTTATGTTAAGCGGGAAGGATAAGTTCAGAGAGCTGGGATATGATTGTTTTTTTTAAACAGGAAGTCAGAGTGGTGGTGTGTGTGTGGATGCAGTTTCTGTTTCACACAAAGGCCAACAGTGTGTGTGAGATCCATTACACACTCCTGTGGAACCACTAAACAAGCCTGACAGTGTCTTAGCAAGTTCGCTAAAGAGACACACTTCTCTGCTTCAACCACGCGGACAGACACACACAGGGTCTTACACTAACTCCGCCCACAGCCATAATCTCCAACTATGCGAAGGCCTGGAAAATAAAGTAACGTGTGAAGACACAGGCAGAAACACTCCCACGATCTGCGTTGGCTGCTAACGAGCTTAATGAGCTGCTCCTGCACAGCACGACACACTGCAGGGGGCGGGGCATATTAAACATTTATCAGGCGTGAATTAATAATTAACTAAATGTTTCATTTATATTGCTTTAACAAACCTAATTAGCTCGAATAAAATTTATGTCAATAAACTAGCTGGCAGAGGCTACTGTCGCGTTTGCCTGAAATGGACACGTTTAGCGAGCTAAACTCTCTTTAGCATATAAATGAGTGCATGGTGTCCGGCTGTGCTGCGCCTCGACATTTAGCCTCGTGTCGTTAAAAGAGCTTCAGTGAAGAGTGTGTTTATGTCCTGTTATTGCAGGCTGCCGCATCGTCTAGCATCATTTACTACCGGACAGGACATCGAGCCCTGAGGAGCGCCTACAGTTACACTCTAAAAAATAAAAGCCAATCGTGTCAACTCCACACGGTGATTCTCAGATGAGCAAAGTGCTCAGATTTGGGCTACTGACGACAATTCACGGCAGTTCACTGACGACAGCCACGACGGATTTCAACTGGCCTTTGTCGTGTTAAACAAAGGACATAATCGTCAGGATTCAAACCTGCGCGGGTAGATCCCAATGGCTTTCAAGTCCCATCACCCTGACCACTCGTCCACGACTACCAAACACTCGCGCGCGCGTGTGGTGTCCGGCAGGGTTTGATTATGCTATGACACGTTTTTCTTTTCATGCTTTCTTTCTCCAGGTTTGACCTCCTCCACGAAACAAGGCTTTTATTTAGCTTCACCCTGCAACCAGCTTTTGGCAGTGCTGTAAAATCAAGACACTCATGTAAATCGAAGCCTAAAATCTAATGAAATGACCAGATTTCATGCATAATTTGTCCCAACACCAACTGAGGCCTGCTCTTCTGCATTCAAATAAGTACTGGGAAACCTTAAACCTGAATAGTTTGCTCATCATAAACCTCTTACCTCATCCCGAACCACATGCCCTGTTCGCTATGTGTGTAATGTACATACACACTGCACTGGGCCCCACGCCTCTACAGCAGCAGGATGCAAGATGGTATACATGACCTCTGGTTGCCATGGAGACAACCCAGGCCAGGACACCATCAGTGCTGAATGAATCGTACACAAAAACAGCCTCCGTTAATTACAACGTCCTGAACTGCATACGCAGGTGTGAGGAGGTAGTTTACCATAAGTCCTGCTTTAATGTACCATCATTCAGTTACCATGACTACAGATCCCAAACTGCAGCTGTATAAGCAGGTGAAACAACATCACGCATGCGCAGTTCAGCACCATCCCATCACCATGGTTACGTAATAACTCAACGTAATTAGTGGCTAACACGGTGCAACTCAGTTACCATGACGAATTCGTCCAAACTGTATGTATAAGCATGTGAGGTGAAACCTCCTCACACATACACACTTCAGCACCATCCCGTCACCATGGTTACACAATAAATCAGCCTTATTAGTGGTATGTGCGAACATTACAGTGTCACTCGGTTGCCATGACTTCGCATCCCAAACTGCAGATGTATGAACAGACGAAACCTCGTTGCGCAAACCTCGCGTACGCACCTCGTCACCCCGGGGTAATAACGCTGCCTGATTAGTGACGGTAGACACGGTTGCCATGACTACCCATATCCCAAACCACATGCAGGTGCGTGGAGGTACTTCACCATCACCGTGGTTACTCAGCCTGATTATTATTATTATTATTATTATGTGGAGACACTACAGCATCACTCGGTTGCCATGACTACGCATCCCAAACTGCAGATGTATGAACAGACGAAACCTCGCGTACGCACCCCGGCACCCCTGGTTACGTAATAACGCTGCCTGATTAGTGACTTACACGGTTGCCATGACTACCCATATCCCAAAGCACATACGCAGGTGCGTGGAGGTACTTCACCATCACCGTGGTTACTCAGCCTGATTATTACTATTATTATTATTATATGGAGACACTACAGCATCACTCGGTTGCCATGACTACGCATCCCAAACTGCAGATGTATAAACAGGTGAGACAACATTACGCATGCGCACTTCGGCGCCATTACGTCACCATGGTTACCTAATAACTCAGCCTGATTAGTGATCTATACAGCGCGCGCGGGACTCGGTTGCCATGACGACGCATCGCCTCTGTCCGTAGCGTGTTCCAGTGCGGGGCAGTGACGTCACCCCGGACGGGACACGGCGCTGAACGCGGTTGTGTGTGTGTGTGTGTGTGTGTGTGTGTGTGAGAGAGAGAGAGACACAGCACTGACCTGGACCGGGGAGCTGCGCGTGGCGCTGGGTGAGTCCCGCAGGAGCGCGGTTCCGGTCCCGGTTCCGGTGGTTCCGGTGGTTCCGGTGCCGGTGGTGTTGGGGGGGGGGGAGGCGGTGCCGCGGTGCTTCAGGCCGTCCAGCAGGCGCACGAGCAGGATGTTGGCCGGGAGCTCGCCCACCCCGCAGTCCACCAGCACGCGGCACTCGGGGCAGCGCAGCTCCCGGCGCGAGCTCACGATGTTCTCCAGGCAGCGGCGGCAGAAGGTGTGCTGACAGGGGAGAACCCGCGCGCTCGCGTCCAGCCGCTCGAGGCAGACCGAACACTCCAGCAGGTCCAGCAGCGCGCACTCGTCCATCTTCAGGTCCGCATCATCATCATCATCACACACACACACTCACACTCACATACCGACAGTACTGCTGCTCCGTCACGCGCTCCTCCTCTCCGGTCTCCGGGTTTAATCATCTCAACTCCACCGCTTCTCCTCACATAACCACGCCCCCTGGCGGAGCGGCCCGCTCTGTGATTGGTCAGCGGTCGCCATGGTCTCTCTCTATCTCTCACACACACACACACACACACTGTCCATCAGGCTGCTGAGAGTTTATTACAGGAGGAAAGTTCTGTTTATTATTATTATTATATCCTACAGGAGAGTCACACACACACACTCACCCTCTCACACTCTCACACACACACACACACTCTCTCACACACACACACACACTCTCACACACACTCTCCCTGTTGAGCATAAAAAAATCACCACACAGGTTGGAATCTGTTGCCATCAGGACGCCTGAGCACATTTACATTTAGGCATTTGGCAGACGGTCTTATCCAGAGCGACTTACATTTTTATCTCATTACACATCTGAGCAGTTGAGGGTTAAGTTTTGCTCAAGGGCCCAACAGTGGCAACTTGGCGGTTGTGGGGTTTGAACCTGGGATCTTCTGAACCGTAGGCCAATGCCTTAACCACTGAGCTACACCTGCACCATCTCCACCCCAGACAGACAGCGGGCACCTAAAACTACCGCGGAAACACCAACACCTTCATACACTATATATTATATTATATTATATTATATTATATTATATTATATAACTCTATAATTTTATATAACTGAGGCGGTCATTAGCCTCTTTTAACCATAAATTTAAAGCTGAACCCATTTGAGATATCCCACGTCTCACCCCACCCCACAACACCCCACAACACCCCATAGCACCCCATAGCACACCTCCTCATAAAACCCCGGGTTGTTGTTAGATTTTTTCTTGATTTTTTTAGAGTCAAATGTTTTTATCCACTTCACTTTCAGTCCCTTCAGTCAATCACCAGCTCATCTGCTCCCTCCCTGGATGGTTAAACCCCACTGTGGTGCTTTTATCTGCACTATTGTGTGTGTGTGTGTGTGTGTGACCCATTTAGAGGGTCCTGGAAATATTGCACCACTAGCCACACAGCATATTTTAAGAACATTAATATGCTGACAATAAGCTGTTTTTTCCCAACACACACACACACACACACACACACACACACACACACACTCATCTATCCTGGCCCAGATGCATCTGTTGTTAACCCTTTGTGAGGTGAGACACCACTCCTGATACCCACCCTGGTGCCCTGGTGATGTGGCAGAGACAGGTGAGTGTTGTTCAGCCATCAGAATCACTTTACTCTCCGTTACCCAGGTGAACACACACACACACACACACACACACACACACACTATATATATATATATATATATATATACAGAGAGAGAGAGAGAGAATATAGAACAGGTTAATACAGGGTCATGTGACTGTGCTCAGAATCAACCAATCGGACTCACACACACGTTTCGTAATTATCCTACACCTGTCATTAACGACGTGATTCTGATTGCTGAAGATCTTACAGAGCATGTAGAGGATCTCACCGTGGAGACGCATCGCTCAGGAGAGAGGGACAGAAGATCTTCTGAAACATCAGACTGTGACGTCTCCATCATTAACGAGCGGCGCAGCGACATCACCAAGAGCAGGACGTCCCTCTGAACCTCAGAGAACATTGAGGAGAGATCAAAGCAGCTGCAGAAACATCTGGGGAGTTTTGCTCACTCATGGCATAGGATTGTAAGCGCTCGTGTTCTTCACATGTCTGGGAGATGGAGTATGGACTAGAGCACCTTCCAGCCCGATAACAACTCAGAGCACAAAGGATCCAAATCAACAAAGGATCAGGTTCATACGAAGAACAGTCCAATCAGTGCCCTGGGAACAAACAGCAGGTTTACAGAGATCAGGTTATGATGAACATTATGATGACAGCTCGATCCTGATGGTAGGAGCACTGGGGTTACGCGGGCTGATCCAGTGGGTGAAGAAGGAGGCACCAGGAGCAGAACATGGGGAAGCGAGCACTAGCAGTGGAATATACAGATGGTGCTCCTCCGGTTTAATGGGCACCAGAAGAGGTTTTGAGGACATCAGTTTGGTTTGCAGGCTTGCCGAAGTGGAACTGTGTATAACAGGGTCGGTTCAGGGTCAGGTCGGGGTCAGGTTTCACCAGGTATGAAGATCAACTCCTGCTCACTGCAGTAACAAACAGGAAACTAAATGTAGTCTCACTTTATTTACCCCTCTAGGTTTACTACTCTAATGATGAGCTGAAAATTAACTCTCTGGCTCCATCCAGTGGTAAAATGAACATATTGTTCAGCAGGAATGTAGAATAGGAGGAATGTTCAGGAGGAATGTAATAAATTTTTTTTTGTTTTGTTTTGTTAAATTTCTTTCATTTTTGTGAAGCTGCTTTGAGACAATGTCCATTGTTAAAAGCACTATATAAATAAAATTGAATTGAATTGAATTGAATAACGCATGACAGGGGCGCTGTTGCAGGAACAATATCACCATCAGGGTGGTGTGATGAAGTGGAGATACCCAGGACTCGGGGATTGTATTGAAAATAGCATGTCATGTACTTGTTGTTTTATTCCACTTATAATATTGTATTTGCCAGACATTTAAATGTCATCGTGATTTTTAATCATTTATACCTACATCTAATGACCTGCTGAAGACGCCCCCGTGTGGTCTGTCTGGGACGCGTGTGGTGACTGGGGACGGTTCCACTTCACCATGAAGACGGTTCTGTCCTCTGTCCTGATACAGACGGCTGTTTCTCTGAGGACTCGTGACTGCAGTCGCTCGATAGTTCAGGACTGGAGTTTCCTACAGTCTACCTGATCCTCCAGTAACCAACTGGACTCCATATGAACTTCTCCACATCTCCTGTTATACTGAACTTCCAGCCTCCTAACACACAGTATGAGTGCAGATCAATCCCTGCTATCCGTTATCACCCAGATGAGGATGGGTTCCCTGTTCAGGCTGGTTCCTCTCCAGGTTTCTTCATATCACCATCTCAGCACCATCACACTCGGCTTCAGGGACGATCTGATCATTCTGATAGTAAATTTTACTTCTGTAAAGCTGCTTTAATCTGTTTCTGTGGGCCGTTTGCTGTAGACATCACTGAGCTGATGGTGGTGAGGTGATGAAGACACTTTACACACAGAGATTCTGCAGCTATCAGTAATCTATAGGTTTATTAACGTCACACTGGTGACATGTGACATCTGAGATTATTCCGACCTCACACTACAGTTAGCAGGACCACAGGTGTGTATCAGCTCATAACATCTCTGCTTGGCTCTTACACGGCGCCCTCCAGTGGGAATAAAGCAAACACCCTCAACACAGAGAGACGTGTTCATGTGCACCGTTCACACGTCTGATGAGAACATAAAGTACAGAAAAGCACCTTCGGCTTCACACTTGCGTTACTGAGGCTAATTAGTTAGAATTTAAGAGTATCTACAGACATCTAATCTGAAACATTTGATTAAACATGTGCTGCCTCGGGCTGAACGGGCACGATGTCTCTGTCTGTACATACGTATTAATTTAAGGGTGTTTATGTTTAATGTTCTGATATACTAATGTAACTGGTGTGAATATTACATTGATTTAATCTTACTTGTTTTTCCCTTTCTTTTTTGTTTTATTATTATTGTCCATGATGTTTTAATTTTCTTTCATTTTGTTTTATTTGTTTAATGAACTTCACAAATTCTTGTTTCTCCATGATTGTTCACAAGTTAAAAGAATGTAATGTTAAAGTAGTGGAACTTTCTCTTCGAGACCTTGTTTGGGAGGGGAGCAATATCAGCGGGACACTTCAGGCTTTCTCTGCATGACTCAGTCTACCTGTGTGCGAGGCTCATGAGCACATGTTCCACTATTTCTGTAGGTCGCAGTGTGATGATTGAACCACCTAGGGCACAAACTCATAAGGAGGGTGTTCTTGTTGGGCGAGTTATAGCTATGCTGCCTGGTGACAGATGGGTACCTCGACATCCAGTCTGGACATGGTAACGAGGAAACTGTGAACATACAGAGCCAATCTATCTCCTCTAGTGCAGATGCAGAGGTTGGTTCTCTTTCTGGTATTCGTGACGCGCTGCGGAAGATTGGACTCGGTGATCTTGATCTTGAGTCCTATGAGACGATTCCATAGTGGAAATACCAGCTTCTGCAGTTGATTCAAAGACATCAAGATGTGCTTTCTAAACACAAGTTAGAATGTGGTAAAGCCAAAGAGTTTGTTCACAGGTTTCACCTATCAGATAGTCGCCCGTTCAGGCTCCCGCATCGCCGTGTTCCCCCTGCTCAATATAAAAAACTGTGAAAGGTTCTCTCCGAAATGTAAAAAGCAAGAGATTATCCGTAAGTCTTGCAGTGAGCGGGCATCCCTGTAAGTTTTGCTATGGAAGAAAAGCAGTGATCTTCGTGTTTGCGTTGATTACCGTTGGCTTAATGCCAGGATCATCAAGGATGTTCACCCCTTACCTCACCAAGCAGACTGCTTCGCAGCCTTAGGTGGAAATGCGACAAAAAGCTTACGACCTTCACAACACCAATGGGGCTCTTTGAACTTAATTGCTTACCTCATAGACTTTGCAATAGTCCTGCTACTCTGTTATCTGGACGACCTACTTGTGTATGCCCCAGATGAAGGTGAGGCCATCAAGAGGCTCGAGATGGTGTTCTGTAGGCTTGGGTTAAAGCTAGCCCCCAAAAGTGTCAGTCCTCCGGAGGTGTATGCGGTTTTTAGGGCATGTCATCAACAGTTCACGGGTAGTGACCGACCCAGATAAGGTTACTGCTAATGGAGCGGTAGAAGAGTCTGGCTTAATGATGGAGAATGGAGTTACACCATCCCAGAGGAAAATTTAATTGTTCCTTGGGATGGTTTTGTATTACCAGAGGTTTATCCAGAATCGTTCTACCTTAGCAAAACCCTGTATGCCTTGACAGCTGCGCCAAGGGGCAAAAAGCCTCCGTAGACGAGTGCTACGTTCAGGAAGTTGAGTCCTGATGACTGGAAGGAAGAGCACAGTATGGCTTTCCAGCAATTAAAAGAGCCTGGCCAATTGCTTTCGGCAGCAAAGCACTTACGCGCGGTTAGGCAAGGTACCCTGCTCAGCGCCCAGAGTTCCTGGCTTTGAAGTAGTCCGTTTACGACAAATTCAGCCACTGGCAGGGGTTCAGTCGAGAGCAGTCTCTTGGATTGCCCAGGATGCCCAGCAATTGTTGTCCCCAGGGCAGTGCCCATTGCCAGTCTTCTCATTATGTGAACAAAATGATCCCTGTTTGTCCAGGGTTCTGTTCTATGTCGTTAGGAGCAAGAGAGCCTCATGCCATGAACATGCTGGTGAGACATTTACATTTTAGGCATTTGGCAGACGCTCTTATCCAGAGCAACTTACATTTTTATCTCATTATACATCTGAGCAGTTGAGGGTTAAGGGCTTTGCTCAAGGGCGCAACAGTGGCAACTTGGTGGTTGTGGGGTTTGAACCTGGGATCTTCCGAACTGTAGTCCAATGCCTTAACCACTGAGCTACACCTGGCCTTATATGAGACATATAAGGTGCTGAGAGTTTTGAAACAGTGGGACAAATTAAAGATGCTCGATGGTGTACTGTATCGTGTAAGCAAAGGGAAGAAGATTGCTGCAGGTGCCAGTGTAAAAAAATCCAGAACAACTGCATATCACCCGATGGGAAATGGGAATGTTGAGAGGTTCAACAGAACCTTGGGAAATATGATCAGAGCACTCCCGCCAAGGTCTAAGGAAAAGTGGTTGCAGTTGCTTCAGACACCGACCTTTGCGTATAATTGTACCGCGCACGAGTCCACTGGCTACACCCCATTTGCGTGGCTCATGAGCTCATGTATTATCTGGTTCTCCACAACAATGAGTCTGTGTGTGCCAGAGAGGGAGAAGCTATCGCCTGTTTGACCAAGTGATTATCTCTCCTTGTTACTGATTATTACTCCTTGTAATCGCTATATGTTTGCATAGTCCTTGTGTGTGTGAGAGTGACCGATCCAGACATGCTACACTAACACTTACAGGTTATACTTCCATATATACAGCACACACAGCTTTAGATAAACTTGGGCTGAGATTCTGAAAATACACACACACACACACACCCATGACGCCCCCATTGTGCATGCTATTTTGTGTAACGCTAACTGTACACCGCTCACTCTGCATGGCTCGGGCCTTCTGCATTTCAGTGTTAAAGTGAAACAACAGATACATTTGACTGTATTTGTTCCATTTGGTAAAACTGACATTTGAAATATTCAACCAAACAAAAAATTAAATATTGTCCACCTTACACACCAGCCAAACCACCCACACAATGTCCAGCAGCTCCATATATACCAGCAGGGGGCATACACGCATACAGCACAGAACTCTGGGTCCGATACATAAATGATCTCATTAGGGCCCTTTGTTTATTAATCCATATTTCTCATATTTCATTCCAGAATTATACTTCCTGTCAGTAATGACAAAAGAACGAAGGACTTGGAGTAGAAGATTCGCTCAATTCTGTTTTCTGTTCATAACCTACGGAGGGGGGCGGCACGGTGGTGTAGTGGTTAGCACTTGCACCTCCAGGGTCTGGGTTCGATTCCCCGGCCAGGCTCGATTCCCATCTCTGTGTGCATGGAGTTTGCATGTTCTCCCCGTGCTTGGTGGGTTTCCTCCGGGTACTCCGGTTTCCTCCCACAGTCCAAAGATATGCAGGTTAGGCTAATTGGCATTCCTAAATTGCCCGTAGTGTGTGATTGGGTGTGTGAGTGTGTGTGTGTGCCCTGCGATGGATTGGCACCCTGTCCAGGGTGTACCCCGCCTAGTGCCCGAATTCTCCTGGAAATTCCAAGATGGCGCCGGTGAGGTCGGCTGCCGTCACGACTGCTCCGACCACCTTTTGTTTGTTTTTGTTCTTTAAGCTAGTTTTCAGTGTTTTAAAATCGGCAAAATCACCACCATTGATTACATTAGGTATGATAGAGACACTCTTGTTTCTATTGGTATACAATGTACTCACAATTCGACGTTTTTAACCCCGGATCCGAGCTGGCCGAGTGAGATCCTGAGGGAGAACAATGGACGCGATGCGAAGCGACGAACCCGAGGGAGACGAGCTGGTGTGAGGAACCGGCTCAGAGCCCGTGCACACCGCACACCTCTGCCTAGTATCCTGCTCGCCAACGTCCAGTCACTGGAGAACAAGCTCGATGACCTCAGGGCCAGGATAAATTTCCAGAGAGACATTCGGGACTGCAATCTCCTCTGCTTCACCGAGACATGGCTGAACCCAGCGGTGCCAGACCACGCCATACAGCCGACCGAGTTCTTCTCGGTTCACCGCATGGACAGGACGCGGGACTTGGGGAAGTCAAGGGGAGGCGGCGTGTGCTTAATGGTGAACAACAGCTGGTGCAACAGCGCGAGCGTTGTTCCTCTTACACGCTCCTGCACACCAAACCTGGAACTACTGTCCATCATGTGTCGTCCTTTTTATCTTCCACGGGAGTTCACATCGGTCATAATCAGTGCCGTTTACATACCTCCACAAGCAGACACTGACACTGCCTTATGCGAGCTGCATGAGGCGCTCACACAGCACCAGACACAACACCGGGACGCTGCGCTCATTGTGGCGGGGGATTTTAATAGTGCCAACCTCAAACGCGCAGCGCCGAACTTTTATCAGCACATCACCTGCCCCACCAGGGGCGAAAGGACACTGGACCATTGTTATACCACGGTCAAAGACGGTTACAAGGCACAATCTCGTCCAGCGTTTGGTAAATCCGACCACGCCGCCATTTTCCTCATGCCAAAATATAAACAAAGGCTGAAACAGGAAGTTCCGGTCCTGAGGGAGGTCGCGCGCTGGACGGACCAATCGGTGGCCGCGTTACAGGACGCACTCGATGACGCAGACTGGGACATGTTTAGAAACAGCTCCGATGATGACGTCAGCGTGTTTACGGAAGCGGTTGTGGGATTTATTGAAAAGCTGGCAGACGATACGGTAGAGAAAAAGACTATCAGAACGTTTCCCAACCAGAAGCCGTGGGTGGATAAAACCATCCGCGACGCTCTGAGATCTCGCACAGCTGCCTACAACACGGGACTTGCGTCGGGGGACATGGAACCGTACAAGGCTGCGTCATATAACGTCCGGAAGGCGGTGAAAGAGGCGAAGCAGCGCTACGGGAGAAAACTAGAGTCACAGCTTCAACAGAGTGACTCTAGGAGCCTGTGGCAGGGGCTAAGAACAATAACGGATTATAAAGCACCAGCATCCGGTATGACGAACGCGGACGCGACTCTGGCAGACGAGCTCAACACATTTTACGCTCGCTTCGAGGCTGCAGCTAAAGACGCTAGCAATGCTAATGCTAACGGCGCTAATGCTAACGGCGCTAACGGCTGCAGACAGGAAGACACAGCCAGCGCTCATCATCTCCGAGCACAACGTGAGGAGAGCCTTCAAGAGAGTGAACACCAGGAAAGCAGCAGGACCAGACGGCATCTCAGGTCGTATTCTCAGAGCCTGCGCAGACCAGCTAGCACCTGTGTTCACTGAGATATTCAACATCTCTTTATCTCAGTCGGTGATCCCCACATGCTTCAAAGAGTCCATTATTGTTCCTGTTCCAAAGAAACCACATCCTGCTTCCCTCAATGACTATCGCCCTGTAGCTCTCACCTCAGTAGTGATCAAGTGCTTTGAACGCCTTATCAGAGACTTCATCATTTCTTCACTACCCGACACACTGGACCCACTACAGTTTGCATACCGTCAGAACCGCTCCACAGACGATGCAATCTCTCATCTCCTCCACACATCACTCACTCACCTGGACACTAGGAAAGGGAATTATGTTAAAATGCTCTTCATCGACTACAGCTCTGCTTTTAACACAATAATTCCCTCCACACTCACCACGAAGCTGGAGCACCTGGGACTGAGCTCATCTATATGTCAGTGGATCTCCAATTTTCTGACTGGCAGACCACAGGCAGTAAGGATGGGCGGACATGTCTCAGCTACACTCACTCTCAGCACTGGAGCCCCCCAGGGTTGTGTTCTGAGCCCCCTGCTGTACTCTTTGTACACCCACGACTGCGTTGCCACTACCAACTCCACCTCCATCATCAAGTTTGCTGACGACACCGTCGTGGTCGGACTGATCACCAACAATGATGAGTCGGACTACCTAGAGGAGATTGGAAATCTGGAGAACTGGTGCCAGAGGAACAATCTCCTCCTGAACGTCAGTAAGACAAAGGAGCTGATAGTGGACTTTAGCACAAAGCAGGAGAGGAACTACCAGACCCCCGTCATCAACAGGAGCCCAGTGGAGAGAGTGGACAGCTTCAGATACCTCGGTGTTCACATCACGCAGGACCTATCATGGTCCTGTCACATCAGCACCGTGGTGAAAAAAGCCCGGCAGCGTCTCTACCACCTCAGACGCTTGAGAGACTTTAGACTGCCCTCCAAGGTGCTCAGGAACTTCTACTCCTGCACCATAGAGAGCATCTTGACGGGAAACATCACGACCTGGTTCGGGAACAGCACCATGCAGGACAGACGAGCTCTACAGAGGGTGGTGCGATCAGCCGAGCGCATCATCCGCACTGAGCTCCCTGACCTACACTCCATCTACAGCAAGCGGTGCTGGACTAAGGCCAGGAAGATCATGAATGACCTCAGTCACCCCAGTAATGGACTGTTCTCTTTGTGGCGGTCTGGGAAGAGATTCTGCTCCCTAAAGGCCAACACAGAGAGACTGAGGAGGAGCTTCTTCCCGCAGGCGATAAGGTCTCTCAATCACACAATCACACCACAAACACAGGACTAATAACATCTTTTAAGCTCACAACACCGACTGGACAATCATGGACACATTCATACACACTTGCACTAAATACTCATACATCTGGACAATTGCACATGGCACCTCCATGCATACTTGCACAACCACTGACACTTTAATACCATATTTCTATATTTTTGCAATATTTTATTATGCCCTTATGCACAGTTAATTTTACTAGTTAAATTTATTTCTTTAGTATTTCCTTTTTATTGATTATTTATTTTACGTACAAGCTTTTACTTTCTTTTTTTAAGGTCACTGGCGGTCGTATAAAGCATTTCACTGCATATTATACTGTGTATGATTGTGTATGTGACCAATAAAATTTGAATTTGAATTTGAATTTGAATTTGAAATTTGGATAGGCTCCAGGTCCCCTGCGACCCTGAACACAGGATTAAGCGGTATAGAAAATGAATGAATGAACCTACGGAGGTTTTTGTGGTGATTTGCAAATGTGCGCCCAGTAGAAAATGAACGAATCACTCTACGAGACTACTCATTCTTCTGAGGCCATGTCCACACATAGCCAGGGATTTAAAAAAGTAAAATAACGTAATAATAATAATAAATAAATTATTTTTCTTCTACGTTTTTAAAAATAATTCCATCCAAATGACCTACGTTTTAAAAATATTATTGTCCACAAGAAAACGCAAAACTGTTAAGTGCTGTTAGGAGCCGCCCTAATCATCAGGGGGGCCAATCAGAAGCCTGGACAAAACTTCATTACCTGTTGCGCTTTGGAGAAAACGCCGTCACTGTCTGTGTGGTCTGTGTGTGTCGTCGGAGTTTTGTACAGTATGTAGCATCAGTGAGTAGTACATTCAGGCTCCTCGGTTTATTAACATAATGTGTGAGTAACTGCGTGTGTATGTACGCATGTAAAAAGTCCAGTCCCTAGTTTACTCTACGTACGTCCTGAGTCATGTTAACGAATCGTTCCTGAACGACCCATCACTATATCACTCTGCACTAAAGAGGTGAAGATGTCCGTTTTGTGGACTTTTTAGTGTTTTGGTGAGTATTTATTTATTTATTTTTTAAATAAAATATGTTGTGTTTATTTTAGACAGTTAAGGTTATATACAGTACGTGAGGCCGGTGTGTTTCCGCTTATGGTTATACTGAGGCACCCTGACATTAATGAGGTGAGTTTAGCTAACGTTAGTTACACTGTAACTATTAAGTTCTTCTATAGAAAACTATATATAACTATAAAGGAATAGTTTTTTTTAAAGTAATGTTTGTGTGTTTTAATTGTTGGGGTATTTTTAGGCCAATCTGTTTTTATATAAAAACAATCACTTTAACAAACCTTTTATGATATGATAAAAAGTTGGGGTACGTCAACTCAATAGAGAAATATAATTAATTGAACCCACAAACAATATTACATGAGCACTCCGGCCGCACTACACCTGTGTGTCTGTGTGTGTGAAGGTGAGTAAGTGTGTGAGAGTTAGCGGTCTCTATCATATACTAGCTCATCATCTCTGCTAATCCCAAATTAAATTAGCATCACCTCCAGCAGTGAGCAGAAACCGGCTGGGGATCAGGACGAACTCTCAGCAGGAGCTGCACAGATGTTGATTATACCAGTAAGAGACGAGCACTAAGACCCAGCAGGGGAGACGATTACCCACAATTCCGCAGCACAAGAGAGAGAAAAACTGTCGGCTCAGTTGTGATCACGTGACGCTCGGTGTCAAAACAAGAAGCGCATGCGTGATACATGATACTCGGTGCTCGTAAATAAAGACAATGCTTGTTTTTCAAGTCAAAATCGATTATAAATCTTTGCTCGTCTTGCGGGACACTCATAAACCGCGTTACTCGTAATCCAAGGTTTCACTGTATATCATAAAGTACATTTAACCTCCTAAAATAGCAACTTATCTTTACTGTCACTTGTTTTTCTTCTTAATTGGCGAGTGTGTGTGTGTGTGTGTGTGTGCTGACTATTACAGGAAGTGCACCTGCATGTACCCGCATGCCTGTTTCACATCATCCTTTAAATGATAGCTTGTAGCGCTAAATGCTGTCTTGTCACTGAGGGAAACAAACACACACACACACACACACACACACACATTAGAAGAAGTCAGTCCAAGGCTTCCTGTTTCAGCACAAACCACCCACGGAGAGCAGACTGTTGGGGTGTGTGCTAGATATTCCGCTCAGTGTGTGTGTGTGTGTGTGTGTGTGTGTGAGTGAGTGACTATTAGTATGAGTTTATTTGTGTGTGTGTGTGTGTGTGTGTGTGTGTTGTGAGCAGTTGAGTCCAGGTACAAGTCATTTAGTCTAGACATGCAGCAGTTCTCATATCATCAGCCACAGCTGTATCAGATGTAGTTCTGATTATTTGCTGTAAGAGAAGGTTCTGGTCCGGTTCGCTCCGTCCAGTGGACCTCCAGCAGGGCTCGCTGCAGTTCACATTTCTGACCACTAGGTGTGAGTATATCTCTAATGAGGTGAATATACAGAGCAGCCTTCTTGTTTTTTGTTGTTTTTTCAGCTGTTCTCATCAAAGCTGTTGCCACAGCGGACCATCTGCCCTGTACACACACCTGGGCTCTGGTTTTACACCGGATGTTCTTCCCAACCCTCCCGTCCGGGTGTGGGACCAGCACTGCAGACACTGGCTGGGGTTCTCGCATTGGGCGGGAATTGAACCCAGGCCTTCGATTTAATTTCACATGTAAAATATTCTCTACCTTCTGTACTATTCCATGACTTTATTAAAGTCATCCCTACATTATTACACTTTTATTCACATTAATCACTGACTTGAACACTAACAGTTGGTGTATTAAAGCAACACCACATTCACTAAACTGTATCACCTCATAATTACTGATCATCTGGAGCTCGTGTTAATAATCAGAATTACAGAAACTCAACGTTCTCTTGTACAGGAGTTTTAAACCACTAGGGGGCGATGTCTGACTCACACACCCATGTCATCAGACCTGTGCAACCACAGACACACACATACACACTACACACTACACACATTCAATTCAATTCAGTTTTATTTGTATAGCGCTTTAACAATTGACATTGTCTCAAAACAGCTTTACACAATCAGAAGAATTATTTAAGTTTGTATGGAATGTGAATGTGTATGAATCAAAATGTTCAGATAGTCCCTGGTGAGCAAGCCCGAGGGCGACAGTGGCAAGGAAAAACTCCCTGAGATGGTAATAGGAAGAAACCTTGAGAGGAACCAGACTCGACAGGGAACCCATCCTCATCTGGGTGAAACAGATAGCAGGAAATGATCTGCATTTATACAGTGTTAAGTGTTAGGTTCAGCTATAATAGTTGATGTTAATTGATGTTAAAATGGAGTCCAGTAGTTATTGGAGACTCAGATAGACTTGTAGAAAGTTCCAGTCCTGAACTATCGAATTGTCAAGTCCTCAGAGAAACAGCTGACAACACCAGTCGAGGCCAGAACCGTCTTCTAAGTAGATAGAATCATCCCCAGACACCAGACGCATCCTAAAGAGACACACGGGGCATCCATGCGATGAGACCTCCAACCAGAAACCGGGCACCAGGATGGATCAGACAGGTCCGGAGGGCAGAGGGAGTCTGGATCACTGGCAGCTCAGGAACCACATGTGTAGCTCGACAGAGAGAGAGAGAGAAAGAGTGAAAGGGGGAGACAGGGGGAGAGAGGAAAGAGAAAGAGGGGGAGGAAGAGAAGAGGAGGAGAGATTGCAATTAGGTATGGTCACAGTCACAATGTCTAATGTGAATGTATATTTACTGTAGAGTGCAAGCAGGGACTCCGGCAGGACTAACTATGACATCATAACTAAAAGGGAGAGCCAGAAGGAAACACAAACATGAGGGGGAACTGAGATGTAAAGCAAACAATCACCTCACCGTCAACAAACCTGAGTGATCAAATGAGAGTGAGGAAGACAGCATCTAAACATACCAGTTCACCATAATACTCTACGTCCATGAGTCCCCCAGATCTGCTCCTTTACCTTATGGCAAATCTATTTATAAACATGCTTGGCTAAATAAATAGGTTTTTAGCCTAGACTTAAACACTGAGACTGTGTCTGAGTCCCGAACACTATTTGGAAGACTATTCCATAATTTTGGGGCTTTGTAAGAAAAAGCTCTACCCCCAGCTGTAGTTTTCATAATACGCGGTACTGATAAGCAGCCTGCATCCTTTGACCGAAGTAGTCGTGGCGGATCGTAAGACACTAGCAGTTCGCTCAGATACTGCGGCGCGAGACCATTTAATGCCTTATATGTCAAGAGTAGTATTTTAAAATCGATGCGAAATTTCACAGGGAGCCAATGCAGTGAAGATAGGATGGGGTGATGTGCTCATATCTTCTGGTTCTAGTGAGGACTCTCGCTGCTGCATTCTGGACTAGCTGAAGCTTGTTTATGCACCTAACTGAACAACCAGACAGTAAGGCATTACAATAGTCCAACCTAGAAGTGATAAAAGCATGAACTAGTTTTTCTGCATCGTTTAGCGACAATATATTTCTTACCTTGGCGATATTTCTGAGGTGAAAGAATGCTATCCTGGTGATATTATCTACATGAGCTTCAAATGAAAGACTGGAATCTATAATCACGCCGAGGTCTTCCTGTCTGAAGGTCTTTCTGGTTGCTGAACCCAAAATCTCAAAAAGACTTAATTACACCACCAGGTGGCGCTGTGTGTTTGATCCTCCTGCTTTTATTTCCTACCTGTTTCAGGTTCTGTGAAGTTCTGGGCGGAGATCATCCACCTCCTCCCTCCCTCCCTCCCTCCCTCTCTCTCTCTCTCTCTCTCTCTCTGTCCTTGAGGAGGAGTTTTCCTTCTGTAAGAGAAAATGATCAGACTCACACACTGAGTGGATTTAGACTCCTGAGAGTTTCTGCAAGAGTTTAAAGACTAACACTCAGAACCGTCCTGAAGAGGAGGAAAGAAAGAAGACGAATTAAAAGAAGAAGGAGAAGATTTACACACATTCGCACACAACAAAGCCTCCGTCTCCTCCTGCAGGTAAGACACTCATTTCTTCCCAAAAAAAGGAAAAAAATCCCCCCTGAGGAATGCACTGAGGGGGGAGAGACAGACGGAGACAGACGGAGACACAGAGACGCTGTGTGTAGGAAGGAAGGGGAATTCCTGCTTAAATCTGTACATTTATCTATTAAATTGTATTGTGTGTGTGTGTGTGTGTGTGTGTGTGCGTGATGTTCAGTGTATCATATAAAACATCTTTTCCTAGTGCATTTATAACACTTCATATCCACTTTACTACTAAAACCCTCCATGAGTCCATTTGTATTCACTTATATCATCATATTGTAATATTTAATGTTAATATACTTCAGATTGTCAATAACCTCAGGAAAGCTGACTCTCGGCTGTTACACTGATGTCATGCACCGTCATGTGGATTTATTATTAATAATTCTACATTAGGAAGTGCAGAAGAAAAGCAATCAGATTTCTTGACTTTTACAGGCTGTAGGACGTTCGTGCAGCGACTCAGGACTGAGGCTTTAATTGGTGTTTGATTCTGTTTATTTTTCTTCGTTATTGTCAGATTCTTTCAGCAAAAATTTCTAAAAGTAATAATCTGTGTTAAAGTAGCATCAGAAATAGCAAAAAAAAAAAGTGACTTAGAGAGAGAGAGAGAGGGGAAAAGTATAATATAATATAATATAATTAAAAAATGATTAAACTTTTAATTGTTTTTGTTAATCTGCAAACACTTTTACTAAATGATGTAAGTTGATCATTAAGAGTTTATTAGATAATAAAGTAATAATGATTGTAATAAAGGCTTCTTTCTGTTGTTGAGTTTCTGAGCCTTAAATGTTGAACTTCCTTCCCAAACACCAGTTAATCAGCATTTAATTATCATGAGCAAAGCGTTGGGAAATAATGTGATGATGATGATGAAGATCACCAGGCTAGCATCTCTCATTTTACAGAAATAAAATGCATTACAATAAATTAAATTCCATTTTTTCCTTTTTTTTTTTTATCTTATTTCTGAATTTTACAAAAAAGATAATAGTTTTCATTCTCTCTCTCCACCTGAGATTAGAAACCCTTCAGGGGAAAGTCCTGCTCCACAAACATGCGCCTGCCTGCCTTCTTTCCTCTGATCCTTCTCTCTCTCTCTCTCTCTCTCTCTCTCTCTTATGATCTCCAAATTATTCCGGCTCAAAGAAGGACATAAATCCCTCTGTCCTTTCCATCTCTCTTGGCCTTGGGCTCGAGAAGGAACGTGTAGAGGTTTGCATTAATGTTCAGACTCGCTGTCACTCTGTGATGTTATAGAGAGACGCTGTGATGTTATAGAGAGACGGTGTGATGTTATAGAGAGACGCTGTGATGTTATAGAGAGACGGTGTGATGTTATAGAGTGACGCTGTGATGTTATAGAGAGACGCTGTGATGTTATAGAGAGACGGTGTGATGTTATAGAGTGATGGTGTGATGTTATAGAGAGACGCTGTGATGTTATAGAGAGACGCTGTGATGTTATAGAGTGACGCTGTGATGTTATGGCGAGACGCTGTGATGTTATAGAGAGACGGTTTGATGTTATAGAGTGACGGTGTGATGTTATAGAGAGACGCTGTGATGTTATAGAGAGACGCTGTGATGTTATAGAGAGACGCTGTGATGTTATAGAGTGACGCTGTGATGTTATAGAGAGACGCTGTGATGTTATAGAGACGCTGTGATGTTATAGAGAGACGGTGTGATGTTATAGAGAGAACTGTGATGTTATAGAGTGACGCTGTGATGTTATAGAGACGCTGTGATGTTATAGAGACGCTGTGATGTTATAGAGAGACGGTGTGATGTTATAGAGTGACACTGTGATGTTATAGAGTGACACTGTGATGTTATAGAGAGACGGTGTGATGTTATAGAGTGACAGTGAGATGTTATAGAGTGACACTGTGATGTTATAGAGAGACGCTGTGATGTTATAGAGAGACGCTGTGATGTTATAGAGAGACGGTGTGATGTTATAGAGTGACACTGTGATGTTATGGAGAGACGGTGTGATGTTATGGAGAGACGCTGTGATGTTATAAAGAGACGGTGTGATGTTATAGAGACGGTGTGATGTTATAGAGAGACGGTGTGATGTTATAGAGAGACGGTGTGATGTTATAGAGAGACGGTGTGATGTTATAGAGAGACGCTGTGATGTTATAGAGAGACGGTGTGATGTTATAGAGTGACACTGTGATGTTATAGAGTGACTCTGTGATGTTATAGAGAGACGGTGTGATGTTATAGAGTGACACTGTGATGTTATAGAGAGACGCTGTGATGTTATAGAGAGACGCTGTGATGTTATAGAGAGACGGTGTGATGTTATAGAGACGGTGTGATGTTATAGAGACGCTGTGATGTTATAGAGAGACGGTGTGATGTTATAGAGTGACGCTGTGATGTTATAGAGTGACGCAGTGATGTTATAGAGAGACGGTGTGATGTTATAGAGAGACGGTGTGATGTTATAGAGTGATGCTGTGATGTTATAGAGAGACGGTGTGATGTTATAGAGAGACGCTGTGATGTTATAGAGAGACGGTGTGATGTTATAGAGAGACGGTGTGATGTTATAGAGACGGTGTGATGTTATAGAGACGGTGTGATGTTATAGAGACGCTGTGATGTTATAGAGACGCTGTGATGTTATAGAGAGACGGTGTGATGTTATAGAGTGACGCTGTGATGTTATAGAGAGACGCTGTGATGTTATATAGAGACGGTGTGATGTTATAGAGAGACGGTGTGATGTTATAGAGACGGTGTGATGTTATAGAGACGCTGTGATGTTATAGAGAGACGGTGTGATGTTATAGAGTGACGCTGTGATGTTATAGAGTGACGCAGTGATGTTATAGAGAGACGGTGTGATGTTATAGAGAGACGGTGTGATGTTATAGAGTGATGCTGTGATGTTATAGAGAGACGGTGTGATGTTATAGAGAGACGCTGTGATGTTATAGAGAGACGGTTTGATGTTATAGAGTGACGGTGTGATGTTATAGAGAGACGCTGTGATGTTATAGAGAGACGCTGTGATGTTATAGAGAGACGCTGTGATGTTATAGAGAGACGCTGTGATGTTATAGAGTGACGCTGTGATGTTATAGAGAGACGCTGTGATGTTATAGAGACGCTGTGATGTTATAGAGAGACGGTGTGATGTTATAGAGAGAACTGTGATGTTATAGAGTGACGCTGTGATGTTATAGAGAGACGCTGTGATGTTATAGAGACGCTGTGATGTTATAGAGAGACGGTGTGATGTTATAGAGTGACGCTGTGATGTTATAGAGAGACGCTGTGATGTTATAGAGAGACGCTGTGATGTTATAGAGAGACGGTGTGATGTTATAGAGTGACGCTGTGATGTTATGGAGTGACACTGTGATGTTATGGAGAGACGGTGTGATGTTATGGAGAGACGCTGTGATGTTATAGAGAGACGGTGTGATGTTATAGAGACGGTGTGATGTTATAGAGAGACGGTGTGATGTTATAGATACGGTGTGATGTTATAGAGAGACGGTGTGATGTTATAGAGAGACGGTGTGATGTTATAGAGAGACGCTGTGATGTTATAGAGAGACGGTGTGATGTTATAGAGTGACACTGTGATGTTATAGAGTGACACTGTGATGTTATAGAGAGACGGTGTGATGTTATAGAGTGACACTGTGATGTTATAGAGAGACGCTGTGATGTTATAGAGAGACGGTGTGATGTTATAGAGAGACGGTGTGATGTTATAGAGTGACGCTGTGATGTTATAGAGAGACGCTGTGATGTTATAGAGAGACGGTGTGATGTTATAGAGACGGTGTGATGTTATAGAGAGACGGTGTGATGTTATAGAGACGCTGTGATGTTATAGAGAGACGGTCTGATGTTATAGAGTGACGCTGTGATGTTATAGAGAGACGGTGTGATGTTATAGAGTGATGCTGTGATGTTATAGAGAGACGGTGTGATGTTATAGAGAGACGCTGTGATGTTATAGAGACGGTGTAATGTTATAGAGAGACGGTGTGATGTTATAGAGAGACGCTGTGATGTTATAGAGAGACGCTGTGATGTTATGGAGAGACGCTGTGATGTTATAGAGTGACGCTGTGATGTTATAGAGTGACGCTGTGATGTTATAGAGAGACGGTGTGATGTTATAGAGACGGTGTGATGTTATAGAGAGACGCTGTGATGTTATAGAGAGACGCTGTGATGTTATAGAGAGACGCTGTGATGTTATGGAGAGACGCTGTGATGTTATGGAGAGACGCTGTGATGTTATAGAGTGACGCTGTGATGTTATGGAGAGACGCTGTGATGTTATAGAGTGACGCTGTGATGTTATGGAGAGACGCTGTGATGTTATAGAGAGACGCTGTGATGTTATAGAGAGACGCTGTGATGTTATAGAGAGACGCTGTGATGTTATGGCGAGACGCTGTGATGTTATAGAGAGACGGTGTGATGTTATGGCGAGACGCTGTGATGTTATAGAGAGATGGTGTGATGTTATAGAGTGACACTGTGATGTTATAGAGAGATGGTGTGATGTTATGGCGAGACGCTGTGATGTTATAGAGACGCTGTGATGTTATGGCGAGATGCTGTGATGTTATAGAGACGCTGTGATGTTATAGAGAGACGGTGTGATGTTATGGCGAGACGCTGTGATGATATAGAGACACTGTGATGTTATGGCGAGACGCTGTGATGTTATAGAGAGACGGTGTAATGTTATAAAGAGACGCTGTGATGTTATAGAGAGACGCTGTGATGTTATGGCGAGACACTGTGATGTTAGAGTGACACTGTGATGTTATAGAGAGACGCTGTGATGTTATAGAGAGACGGTGTGATGTTATAGAGTGACGCTGTGATGTTATAGAGTGACACTGTGATGTTATAGAGAGACGGTGTGATGTTATAGAGACGCTGTGATGTTATAGAGAGACGGTGTGATGTTATTGAGACGCTGTGATGTTATAGAGACGCTGTGATGTTATAGAGACGCTGTGATGTTATACAGACGCTGTGATGTTATGGCGAGACGCTGTGATGTTATAGAGACGCTTTGATGTTATAGAGAGACGGTGTGATGTTATAGAGAGACGGTGTGATGTTATAGAGAGACGCTGTGATGTTATGGCGAGACGCTGTGATGTTATGGCGAGACGCTGTGATGTTATAGAGACGCTGTGATGTTATGGCGAGACGCTGTGATGTTATAGAGAGACGGTGTGATGTTATGGCGAGACGCTGTGATGTTATAGAGAGACAGTGTGATGTTATAGAGTGACACTGTGATGTTATAGAGAGACGGTGTGATGTTATAGAGACGCTGTGATGTTATAGAGACGCTGTGATGTTATGGCGAGACGCTGTGATGTTATAGAGAGACGCTGTGATGTTATAGAGAGACGGTGTGATGTTATAGAGAGACGCTGTGATGTTATAGAGACGCTGTGATGTCATGGCGAGACACTGTGATGTCATAGAGAGACGGTGTGATGTTATAGAGTCACACTGTGATGTTATAGAGAGACTGTGATGTTATAGAGAGACGCTGTGATGTTATAGAGTGACGCTGTGATGTTATAGAGAGACGGTTTGATGTTATAGAGACGCTGTGATGTTATAGAGAGACGGTGTGATGTTATAGAGAGACGGTTTGATGTTATAAAGACGCTGTGATGTTATAGAGAGACGGTGTGATGTTATAGAGTGACGCTGTGATGTTATAGAGAGACGCTGTGATGTTATAGAGACACTGTGATGTTATAGAGTGACGCTGTGATGTTATAGAGTGACGCTGTGATGTTATAGAGAGACGGTGTGATGTTATAGAGACGCTGTGATGTTATAGAGAGACGCTGTGATGTTATAGAGTGACGCTGTGATGTTATAGAAACGCTGTGATGTTATAGAGACACTGTGATGTTATAGAGTGACGCTGTGATGTTATAGAGTGACGCTGTGATGTTATAGAGACGCTGTGATGTTATAGAGACGCTGTGATGTTATAGAGAGACGCTGTGATGTTATGGCGAGACGCTGTGATGTTATAGAGATGCTGTGATGTCATAGAGTGACGCTGTGATGTTATAGAGAGACGGTGTGATGTTAGAGAGAGACGCTGCGATGTTATGGCGAGATGCTGCAATGTTATAGAGAGACGCTGTGATGTTATAGAGACGCTGTGATGTTATAGAGACGCTGTGATGTTATAGAGACGCTGTGATGTTATAGAGACGCTGTGATGTTATAGAGTGACGCTGTGATGTTAGAGAGAGACGGTGTGATGTTAGAGAGAGACGCTGCGATGTTATGGCGAGACGCTGTGATGTTATAGAGTGACTGTCTACCTGTCTGTCTGTCTGTCTGTCCGGATGGAGAACAGAGAGTTAGTAATGAGAACGTCAGAGTCGTGTGTGTTTAACGTATTTATGTGTTTAAAGGGTAGAAGGATTAAATCCCAGGCTACTGCTGTCAATCTTTTCCTTTCTTCTCCCTCCGAGTCTCTCCATCCCGTCGCCACAGGAGATAAACGCATAACCCTGTGTCAACATAGGCCTGTGTGTGTGTGTGTGTGTGTGTGTGTGTGTGTGTGTGTGTGTGTGTGTGTGTGTGTGTGTGTGTGCGTGTGTGTATGTGTGTATGTATGTGTGTGTGTGTGTATGTGTGTGTGTATGTATGTGTGTGTGTGTGTGTGTGTGTGTGTGTGTGTATGTGTGTGTGTGCGAGAGAGCTGAATGCTTTAGTGTAGATGGGCTGATGAAAGGTTTCTCTGCGTCTCTCTCGCTCGTTCTCTTCGTCTGAGAGAGGAACAAATCAAAGTCGGAGCCTGGAGGAGGATTTTTTTTTCTTTTTCATCTTTTGGTCTGAGTTTGTTTTTCACAAAAAACGAAAGAATGACAGAAGCTGTAATTAAAATCATCTAAAGATAGAAGAAGAAGAAGAAGAGTGAAAAGTTAACCTTTTTCATCAAGGAGATGAGACACAATGAAAAACCCAGGAAGTAACGATTGCATGATAGATACTGTAGATACTGTAGATACCCTACAACCCCTGGCAATAAAAACCTAAAGCCATATGCCTTGAAAACAGAAAATGCACAACAAATCACATGAGGAACAAATGGGTGGAGACTGGAGTCAATGTCTGTGACCAAACTGTATAACATCGCAAAAAGGAAATGAGGTTTATTTACAGAAAAAACTAAAGAAAACCATCATTAACATCATTAGTGGAGGAACGTGATAGTCAGTGATGAACCAGGAATCTGAGTTGGAAGGCTGATGGTGCTGGAAGGTGTCTTTGGTGTCGTTCCAATGAAATGGATGAAGACGACGGCCTGAAGAACACATGCAAATTTACATCATGGATTATATGGGGGTCGGAGGTCAGGTAAAGGTACGGAGGAGATGACGCTCATTACATCAATAAACATGTTCTTATTCCATCATTTGAAAAGATGTTTGGTGATGATCATTTATCAGGATAATCATATATCTCGCCATCGGAGCAAAAGCTGTGAAAACTTTCTTTCAGAAAGACATATAATGTCAAGGTCAGGGGTTAAGGCTCACCGGTTAAGGCTCAGGGGTTAAAGCTCAGGGGTTAAGGCTCAGTGGTTTAAGGTTCAGGGGTTAAAGCTCAGGGGTTAAGGTTCAGGGGTTAAGGCTCAGGGGTTAAGGCTCAGGGGTTAAAGCTCAGGGGTTAAGGCTCAGTGGTTTAAGGTTCAGGGGTTAAAGTTCAGGGGTTAAGGCTCAGGGGTTAAGGCTCAGGGGTTAAGGCTCAGGGGTTAAGACTCAGGGGTTAAGGCTCCGGGGTTAAGGTTCAGGGGTTAAAGCTCAGGGGTTAAGGTTCAGTGGTTTAAGGTTCAGGGGTTAAGGCTCAGGGGTTTAAGGTTCAGGGGTTAAGGCTCAGGGGTTAAGGCTCAGTGGTTTAAGGTTCAGGGGTTAAAGCTCAGGGGTTAAGGTTCAGTGGTTTAAGGTTCAGGGGTTAAGGCTCAGGGGTTAAGGTTCAGTGGTTTAAGGTTCAGGGGTTAAGGCTCAGGGGTTAAGGTTCAGTGGTTTAAGGTTCAGTGGTTTAAGGTTCAGTGGTTAAAGCTCAGGGGTTAAGGTTCAGTGATTTAAGGTTCAGGGGTTAAAGCTCAGGGGTTAAGGTTCAGTGGTTTAAGGTTCAGGGGTTAAGGCTCAGGGGTTAAGGTTCAGTGGTTTAAGGTTCAGGGGTTAAAGCTCAGGGGTTAAGGCTCAGGGGTTAAGGCTCAGTGGTTTAAGGTTCAGGGGTTTAAGGTTCAGGGGTTAAAGCTCAGGGGTTAAGGTTCAGGGGTTAAGATTCAGGGGTTAAGGCTCAGGGGTTAAGGCTCAGGGGTTAGGGCTCCGGGGTTAAGGTTCAGGGGTTAAAGCTCAGGGGTTAAGGTTCAGTGGTTTAAGGTTCAGGGGTTAAAGCTCAGGGGTTAAAGCAGTGGAAGCACCAGTTTGGAAGGTTTCAGGTTAAAATCCCATGACCGCCAAGTTGCCCCTGTTGGGCCCTTGAGTGAGGCCCTTAACCCTCAACTTCTCAGATGTACAATGAGATAAAAATGTAAGTCGATCTGGATGAGGGCGTCGGCCAAACGCCTAAATGTAAATATAATATCAATGACGTGGCCTTAAAGTATTCCGGACCTCTGACAATGAAGTGAAAATCTGGAGAAAGTTGGAGCTGGATTGATGAAGATGTTTGTCGATAGTTAAATCAAAGTTTCAGAGAATTCAAGCTGTTATAAAAGTTTGTCAAAGTTGTAATTGACTACAGTTTTCTTTACTTTGTCATTTTTTTTTACATTGTCAAGTGTTTCTTAAAGTCAGAAGGGTGGAACATCAAATGAGAATAAGTTTGTGATTAGTTTTTATTCTCTACACAATTTAACAATTGAATGAACATTTTCCAGGACTGGTGATGATAGATAGATAGATAGATAGATAGATAGATAGATAGATAGATAGATAGATAGATAGATAGATAGATACAGTAGATAGATAGATAGATAGATACAGTAGATAGATAGATAGATAGATAGATAGATAGATAGATAGATAGATAGATAGATAGATAGATAGATAGTGTATGTAAATAGACTTTCTCTGAACTGCATTACTCTATCTGTTCGTGGGCGGATGTAGAACGGTGAACTGGTTGGTATAGATCCGTCTCTGCACTCGGCTAATCGTGTGTGAGAAACCGCGCGTTCCGTAACACTGGGGTTTTCTTCAGGAAGGGCTTTGCAGGAACCTCTGCAGTTTGGCTTCAGGACTTTAATTTGCTATGATTCTGCAAACAACTGAAAGGGGCAAAAACAGGAAGAGAGCCGCGGGCGGAGTTAATGAGGGTTAGGGTTTAATCCGCGGATGATCAGCGCACTGTCACGAGCCATTTCCTAATTACACCCAAACTAACGGCGGGAGGGTAAAGTGATTTTCCTGCTGGATGGAGAACATCTGCTTTGAATCAAACATGTCCCTCA
>CM060109.1:50024445-50086945 GCA_030522415.1 Channallabes apus
GCTACATTGGGCTAACCGCTAAAGCTACGTCTTCTGGTCACCTCAGGTTAGTCCATCTTGACAGAATGACTGAGCCGTCCGCGGTAAACCCAGCGGATTATGCGAGTCTCTGCGACGTTGTAGATCGGCATGCGGCGTTAATCAATCAGCTGACCGGGGATCTCGCGTCCCTCCGCCGCGAGGTCGCTGAGCTCCGGCGGGAGAATGCGAATCTCCGTGCGGCTGTTGGTGACGTCACTGCTCGGTCGCACGCCGCGGGGGCCGCGGCGCCGCATCCCCCCCCCCCCCCCTCCTTCTGATGTTTTTCTCTCTCTACCAGAGAAGTGGAACGGCACGGACGGGAAGTGCAGCGTTTTTCTGACAGCTCTCGATCTGGTGTTTGAGTTTAATGCCACCAAGTACTCCACCGATCGCCTTCGCATTGCTCTTCTCGTCTCGTTGCTAAAAGGGCAGGCAGCAGAGTGGGCCACGGCAGTTCTACAGTCAGATACAGACACCGCCCACTCATACAATGAGTTCACCCACCAACTCAAACTCACCTTTGAACATCCAGCGGGCGAGGTGGAGACCGACACAAGACTTTACCACCTGAGGCAGGGAGGACTGCCCGTGAGCCGCTATACGGCCGAATTTCGCACCCTCGCCGTTCAAACAACATGGGGCGATGCAGCGCTCCGGACATCCTACTACGAGGGACTGGCTTCTCGAATCAAGGACGAACTAGCCGGGCGAGAGCTTCCTGCGACCCTGGAGGGCCTGATCCAGCTCGCTCTCCGGATCGACCAACGCCTCCTCTCTCGCCCGAGGCCAGCCCCTCGCACCCTGCCACCTGCACCCAACTTCGCCATCACCACTTCACGACCCGCACCCGCCTTCACCGTCACCACTCCACGTCCTGCAGAGTCCGCCACCTACGCCACCCCAGGACATGTCGGTTCTCCACCTCCTGCCGTGGTTGACACCGGAGCCGGGGAACCCATGCAAATAGGACGCGCCTCCTTGACCGCTGCAGAACGGGAGAGACGCTTCCGTGAAGGGCTCTGCGCCTATTGCGGGTCAGCCAAACATCACAGAGCAACCTGTCCTTTCAGACCGGGAAACGCCCAGGCCCGGTGAGAGGAGAGAGATACTCGCCGGGTCACCTTCATCTCTCCGCCATCACCACCAACTCCTCCCGTCTCACGGTTCAGGTACACCTCCGGGTTGGCCACAAACGAGTCCGAAGTGCTGCATTCATCGACTCCGGGGCAGCAGGTAACTTCATTGACTCCACATATGCCAAAACCCTGGGGGTAAAATTCGAGGCGTTATCCCAGCCCGTTCACATCACCTCTGTCGATGGTCGCCCCCTCTCCACCAGCCCAATAAACACCCGAACCGAACCCATCACCGTCTCCATCAACCAACACCATGAACAGCTACAATTTTTCGTCACCTCCATCTCATCACCTCCCATCATCCTTGGACATCCCTGGCTGCTCCAGCATGATCCTCTCATCTCCTGGACCCAGAACCGGATCCTCCAATGGGGCGCGACCTGCACCGAACTGTGCCTACAGGCAACGGCTGGGACGTGCTCTAGGGAGTCCGAGGCCCCCGACGTCGACACCAACGCCATCCCAGAGCCATATCGGGACCTGGCGGAGGTCTTCTGCAAGCGACGAGCGACCCATCTTCCTCCACATCGTCCCTACGACCTCGCTATTGACCTCCAACCCGGTACAGTTCCACCCCGCGGCCACCTCTACTCCCTTACACCTACAGAGACGAAGGTTATGGAGGAGTATGTGACTAACGCCCTTCGCCAAGGTACCATCAGGCCCTCCTCCTCACCTGCCGCCGCGGGGTTCTTCTTCGTGAAGAAGCGGGGCGGTGAACTTCGTCCATGTGTCGACTATCGGGGGCTAAACAATATAACTATCAAAAACCGACACCCATTGCCTCTTACCAACTCAGCCCTGGACGCCCTCTCTGGCGCCGCCATCTTTACTAAGTTGGACCTCCGGAGCGCCTACAACTTGGTGCGCATCAGAGAGGGCGATGAGTGGAAGACGGCCTTCATCACCCCTACTGGACACTATGAGAACCTCGTCATCCCCTTTGGACTGTGCAACGCCCCCGCCGCCTTCCAACACCTCATTAATGACATCCTTCGCGACATGCTCGGTCGGTGGGCGTTTGCTTATCTGGACGACATCCTCATCTACTCACGCACCATGGAAGAACATACCCAGCACGTCAGGGCGGTTCTAAAGAGATTACTCGCCCATCAACTGTACTGTAAGTTGGAAAAGTGCGCTTTTCACGAGCGCTCCACCACGTTCCTGGGTTTTGTCATCTCGCCCCAGGGTGTGGCCATGGACCCGCAGAAGCTAGAGGTTGTGCGTCATTGGCCCCTACCCAAGACCCTCAAGCAACTTCAACGGTTTCTCGGGTTTGCGAATTTCTATCGTCGCTTTATCCGGGACTACAGTACAGTTGCCGCCCCCCTAACCGCTCTGACCCGTCCCTCACCTCTCCCTTTTCATCTCAACCCTGCAGCTGTCTCCGCTTTTAAGTCACTGTGTCACCGCTTCACCACGGCACCGATTCTCCTCCACCCGGATGTCAGAAAATCATTCGTTGTGGAGGTGGATGCTTCAGATGTGGGCGCTGGAGCTATCCTCTCACAACGAGGTCCAGATCAGAAACTACACCCATGTAGTTTCTTCTCCAGAAAATTTGATTCCACTCAGCAGCGATACGGGGTAGGGGACCGCGAGCTGCTGGCCATAAAGTGGGCTCTGGAGGAGTGGCGTCACTGGCTCCAGGGCGCCAGTGAGCCATTCATAGTCTGGACGGACCACCAAAACCTCATAACCATCAAGAATCTGAAACAGTTAAACCCACGACAGGCGCGGTGGGCCTTATTTTTCGAAAATTACGATTTCCACCTCTCGTACCGCCCGGGCTCCAAGAACACAAAAGCGGACGCTCTCTCCCGACAGCTGGAAGTGGACATTCCCCGGGCGGACCCCGCGCCTGTCCTTCCATCGTCCAGGATCATCGCCCCACTCCAACTAGACCTGGAGACGAGAGTTCGCCAGGCGCAGGATACAGAGACCGAACCGGCAGGTGTGCCACCTGGACGACTCTTTGTGCCTGAGAGGATGCGATCAGAGGTCCTCCAGTGGGGTCATTCCTCTCCCATCTCAGGACACCCGGGCACTCGACGGACGCTCCAATTCCTCCAACGAGACTTCTGGTGGCCATCCATCACGAAAGACGTCCAAGAGTTCGTCCAGGCATGCCCAGTGTGCGCCAGGGCCAAAACCACTAATCAACCAACCCCCGGTGAGCTGCAGCCACTCCCAGTTCCTCGACGGCCCTGGACGCACATTGCCGTCGACTTCATCACGGGCCTGCCGGCCTCCGAAGGAAAGGACACCATTCTCACCATCGTCGACCGGTTCTCTAAAGCCGTGCACCTGGTGGCTCTCGCCGGACTCCCGTCAGCCAAAGGAACAGCAGAGCTGATTTTAGAGCACGTAGTCCGTCTGCATGGGTTCCCCAAGGACATCGTCTCGGACAGAGGGCCCCAGTTCACAGCCCGGTTCTGGAAAGCCTTCTGCCGTCTGATCGACTCCACCTGCAGTCTCTCATCTGGATATCACCCACAGACTAACGGTCAGACGGAGCGGACCAACCAACAGCTGGAGCGCTATCTGAGATGTTTCGTAGCTGATCGACAGCGCTCCTGGGCGCACTATCTCATCTGGGCTGAACTGTCACACAACCTCCACACCTCCTCTGCCACCAACCTAAGCCCATTTGAGGTATGTTACGGTTTCCAACCTTCGATGTTCAACCACCCAGAACCGGAGGTTGATGTACCGTCCGCCCAACAGTTGGTCCGCAGATGTCGGCGGCTATGGATTACAACCAACCGGGCCATCCAACGCGCCAACGCTCGCTACACCCACCAACACCGCCGTCGACATCCTCCGGGACGATTGTACCATGTAGGTGACAAGGTATGGCTTTCTACAAAGAACCTCCACCTTCACATCGAATCAAAAAAACTCTCACCCAGATTTATCGGACCATACCGCATCACCCACAGGATTAACCCTGTCACCTACCGGCTCCAGCTGCCTGCGGCGCTCCGGATCCATCCAGTCTTCCACCTGTCCCAGTTCAAGCCCTTCATCACTTCACCCATGATTCCACCCACCCCCCCAGCTCCTCCTCCCCGGATCATCGACGGCGGTCCCGCCTACACCGTGCGCCGAATCCTCGACTCGCGCCCTCGGGGCAAAGGTACGCAATACCTGGTGGACTGGGAGGGCTATGGTCCCGAGGAGCGATCTTGGATCCCGGCCCGGTTCATTCTCGACCCGGAGCTAATTCGGGACTACCGTCACAGGGTATCCTCCGCCCCAGGACCGTCAGGAGCCAGTCCTGGACAGGGGGGTACTGTCATGCACACGCAATCTGCGCCCGGCACTAGGACCCGGAAGTAAGACGGGCGCAAAACCAGGAAGTATAAAAGAGGTAAACAAACGATGGCTTACCGCTCAGTCATTGAGTTCGGCCCATGTCAACTCCAGTTGTCGTTTCAGCAAACCGTGAGTACTCACATGTTGGTTCCGTATGTCTTTTGCTATTGTGTGTGTATTTCTAGGACGCGGGTTAGATTTGTGTTTTTCCCTTGCTCCGTTTTTGTGAGAGTCCTTAAACTAAATCGCGTGGTTATCCTGCCTGCTCGCTTCTTTCCGCGTTTGGGTTTATCCTCCACGCTACATTGGGCTAACCGCTAAAGCTACGTCTTCTGGTCACCTCAGGTTAGTCCATCTTGACACCTTCACCTGAGGAAAACGAGCTGCTGAACACACACACACACACACACACACACACCAGCACTTCCTCGTCACTGCTCCACTGTGATTAATTATGAGCTCAATCATTCGGTCCGTCCTACACGAGCTCTGATCCACTGCTTCCTTCCTCATACACACTACCTGAAGTACACACTTTTACATCATTACAAATCCATCATGAATAAAACATCAATATGGATTAATAAAGAAGAAACACTGCAAACACACAAGGACATTAAACACTTCAGTACTTCATTAATGTGCGAACATACAGTAATATTACACAGACTGTGATTTTTACTCAAATCAGAAAGATTCTTAAAAATATATCTATACACAGTGGAACCTCGGATTATGAGCATAATTCGTTCCTGGAAGCGGCTCGTATTCCAAAACACTCGTTAGCCAAATTAAATTTTCCGATAAGAAATAATGGAAACTCAAATTATTCGTTCTACAGCCCAAAAAAATAAATCCATAAAAATAATTAACACGAAATATACAGTAAAAATAAAACAAATTAACCTGCAAATTTACCTTTTAAAAAAAATAAAAAATAGGTCCAGACAGATAAGTGTTTCCGCTGTGTATGTCTGTGTATAGTGGGTATAAAGGGACATTGCTAATGACACTCGCGTGAGCACAACGGAATCACTGCGGTAAAGTAAAAAAAAAATGAACCTGCACTTTACTTTTGAAAAGAATCATGACAGAGCAGAGTTTCTCTCTCTCGCCTTTACAGCAACCCCTCCCACCCCCACCTCCTCTCGGCTTCACACACACATATAGACACACTCTCTGCTCTACACAGAAACTCTACAAGCACTAAGACCCAGCAGGGGAGACAATTACTCACAATTCTGCAGCGCAAGAGAGAGAAAAACTGTTGGCTCAGTTGTGATCACATGATGTTCGGCATCAAAACAAGAAGCGCATGCCTGATACATGATAGTCTGTGCTCGTAAACCAAGACAGTGCTCGTTTTTCAAGTCAGAATTTATTATAAATCTTATAACACTCGTAAACCACGTTACTCGTAATCTGAGGTTCCACTGTATATTTTATCATTATATTAAAAAATAAGTAATAAATATTAGTTGTAAAGTTTTATTTAAGTTATTTAATTAGATATCTAGCTACAGTCTAACAAATCAGCTTCCTAAATAAACTGCGAGTGAGCTCAGTGTTGTTTTCATTACTAACGTGGATTAGCAGTGATTACAAAGTGTTAATAAACGTCTTCATGATATTTATAATTATTGAGGATTCTAAACCCGCGCGTTTCATCAAAGGTTCTCAAATCCCCAGTTTTATGACAGTGTTTTGGTTTACGGTATAAAGTGTGGAGTAAAACGTCTCATCTGGAGAAATGTCTTCTTCACGTTTCTAAATGAATCGGTTCAGATTTAATCATCAAACGGAGCCTCCATGATAATGCGTATCTGAGCAGCTATTGAAATATAAACACTACGTGTGAGATGGTTATCTGGAACCTGAGAACCCCCCTTCCCCCCCCCTCCTGCCCCCCCTCCTGCCCCCCTCATCCCCCCCCCCCCCAGAGCGAGTTGTTTCATGCAGTGATGTTAATTATCCGTCAGACAAAGACGTCTCCAAGTGAAATTTACCTGTTAACAATAATTACAGCACTGCTCTCTTTCTCACACACACACACACACACACACACACACACACACACACACACACACACACACAGAGTGTTGGTCCTGATTCCTTTTCCTACACAGACTTTATAAACAGTTATCGTCTTCATGCTAAAATCAGTTTCATGGTTTAGATTTAAACGGTTACATAAGAACAGCTCCGTCTCTTCTACAAACACACCACACACACACATAATGTTCTCTCAACCTCCGTCCGTCCGTGTGTGTGTGTGTGTGTGTGTGTGTGTGTGTAAAAGAAAGGGTTTCTGATTCTGAAGATTCAAGATTCAAGATTCAAGATTCAAAGAACTTTATTAATCCCAAAGGGAAATTGCTTAACACAAACACTAGCATGTTAACTTTATGTTTTCAGTATAATTTAGTTTGGACCACACACACACACACACACACACACACACACACACACACACACACACACACACACACACACACACACACACACAGCAGAAACAGAAATGTCTGGAATGAGAAGCAAAAGGTGTGTGTGTGTGTGTGTGTGTGTGTTTATGGTGGCTTCACATCAGCAATAGCAAAAGTTATGCTAAGTGCACTCCAGGTATTAACACACACACACACACACACACACACACACACACATCTTTCTTGTGTACACTAAAAGAAACAGGAGACATGAGGGCAGAAAAAATTATCATTCTAGTGCAAGTTTTGTTTGGCTGTGATTCTCCGTTACACTCGGGTTCTGACACTCGGGTTCTGACCCTCGGGTTCTGACACACAGGTTCTGACACTCGTGTTCTGACACTCGGGTTCTGACGCACGGGTTCTGATGCTCGGGTTCTGACACGCAGGTTCTGACACTCGGGTTCTGACACACAGGTTCTGACGCTCGGGTTCTGACACTTCGGTTCTGACACACAGGTTCTGACACTCGGGTTCTGACACACGGGTTCTGACGCTCGGGTTCTGACACACGGGTTCTGACACTCGGGTTCTGACGCTCGGGTTCTGACGCACGGGTTCTGACGCTCGGGTTCTGACGCACGGGTTCTGACGCTCGGGTTCTGACGCACGGGTTCTGACGCTCGGGTTCTGACACTCGGGTTCTACGGGACTCATTTGATACGAATGTTAAGTTCTTATATTCTTACGTCACAGATTCGTAACCTCCAGATGTTCCACTACTGATTGACTCTGATGAGTTTTGATGAGTTACTGTTTACTTTTGATCTGTGTGTCGTTTCCTGTTATGATTTATTACTTCCTGTTTGACTTCCTGTCAGGTTTTCCTCTCGGAGGGACGCGATGGGCCGAAACGTACCGACGGTGGGATTTAACCTGCTTTCATTCCTGTTGGTGAGTCGAGCTGAACAACAGAACCCCGCCCACCGACACCTTTCAGCCAATCAGAAACGAGCACACACACACACACACACACACACACACACACACACACACACACACAGTGTATATTTATACTGTATAACATACTGTTCTGTTAATCATGAAATTGTAACTATATATCATTTTTATAATGGAATAATATTACCACTTCACATCATCATCATCATCATAATTACACCATAAACATATTTATAAAAAACAAGAAGTCCAAATGTAAAAAGATTTTTAAAAATAGAACAATGATGTATATTAAATATAATATAATTATCCTTATTATTAACTCCAGCTGTAGAAGTGATAAAGTCAGTGAGTTACTCACGAGTCGGATCCCCGTCAGCTTCAGTGCAGGTCCAGAGGCGATGCTGACCGACACTAATGAAGACATTATGATGTGTGTGTGTGTGTGTGTGTGTGTGTGTGTGTGTGTGTTGCAGGTCTCCAGTGTGTACCCGCTGAGAGCTGAATACTCCAGCTGTGGAGAGAATGAGTTTTATAACCACAGCAGCAGCAGCTGTCGGCCGTGTCCACAGTGTCAACCGGGCCGGGAGCCGTACATGGTACACACACACACACACACACACACACACACACACACACACACACCTTTGTTTTTAGAAACTAAAACAACCCAGTCTGGCCCACTGCATGTGACCGCGACACAGAGATCAAAGAACGAGTGATCTTAAACGAGTACGGACACATTCAGCCTCGACCCTCCTCTTTCTCTCTCACACACACACACACACACACACACACACACACGCTTGATCTTTAGTCTTTAATGCGGCGACTGAGGGTCCGACATCAAAACCTGTAAACTCAAATGTAACCTTAACAAAAGTTCAGCCTCAGGTGTTCGTGTTCTACTAGTACAGTGTAATACATGTGTGTGTGTGTGTGTGTGTGTGTGTGTGTGTGTGCAGAACTGCGGCTACGGTGTTAAGGATGAGGACTATGACTGTGTGTCCTGCCCCGCGGGGAAGTACTCCCGGGGCAAATACGAGATCTGCCGTCGCCATAAAGACTGTAATGCGCTGTACAGAGCCACGGTGCTCACGGTCGGCACCAGGGACAGTGACGCGGAGTGTGGAGCCTGTTTACCCGGGTGTGTACACACACACACACACACACACACACACACACACACACACACATTACTGTACCCTGCTAAAGAGGAACATCTGATCTCCATCAGTGTAAATATAAATATACAAAGAGGTGTGTTTTAGTGTGTGTGTGTGTGTGTGTGTGTGTGTGTGTCTAACGCGTGTCTGCTCCTCACACAGGTACTACATCCCGGAGAACCGTCCCAGGAACATCTACGGCATGGTGTGTCACTCCTGCCAGAACGCTCCGAGGAACACCAGAGAGTGTGAGCTGGAACTGAACCGCACCTCTCGAACGTTTCACTCGGCACACAGGTCGCTCCGCATCCGTTCACCGCGGTATAGAACCGAACGGATGTATCGTCACACGCGTGTTTGTTTTGAAGTCAGAACTTTTAATTAAAGACCTCACATGGAGTCTGGAAAACCTTTAATGGTTAAAACGTTGCAGACGAAAACACGGAGGCGAGGACGAGCCGCCGCTTGCCAAGCTAATCTGCAAATTACAGTCGCGCGGAGCAGAGCTAGCATATGATAATTAAAATGAAATGAAAACGTCCGGAGGGTCTTTTAAAAAAAACATATTAACTTGTTTCTGCAGGCAGAGAGACGGTGCACTGTGTTTATAAAGTGTTACGAACATCCGGAATAATAAACTTTAAACTTCACTGATAACGTCTCTAATAATAATAATAATAATAATAATAAGAGATTAGCGTTCTGCTCTTTACCCTCAGCATTACAGGGTGTGTGATACAATTAGCGTTAGCGGTGATAGAAGAACACAATCTTAGCATTATTAATAAATACTGTACTTCTCCTTAGCCTTAACCTCAGGGTTAGCAATAAATGCTAGTGCTAGCAGCTACGACTGAGAGACGAGGGAAATTATTCACCACCGCGACCAAAGCATGAAATGTCCCAAAGCATTTCAAATCCCTCCAACACGAGCTGCTTTTTAATCTTCTGCCAAAACAGCAATCAGGCTACACTTAGCAATTAGCCTTTTAAAGGTTTTTCTGCACACATCACTCTGTGTCAGTCGAAGCTCTGAGCTAAACCCAGCCGCTGAGCGACGCGCGTGAGAGCAAGGCTCGGCTTGTCGAGGTCTCCAGCAACAATCCTCTTTCATATCAAAGCATAAAGCCAAGACATTTTCTACAAAGTTGCACGGAGCTGTGTAAGAGATGTTGAGTTTTAAAGGTGATTTATATATTTTTGCAGGTATGCGAACGACACCAGTTACGTCGCACCGTGGCTCGGGAACATCGTCCACCAGCACCACGACGTTCCCCCATGCAGAAAAAGGTACGGGACTGTTTTTTGTAGACGTAAAACAGGTACCACATTGTCTTTATATAAACAGCTCAAAAAAATTAAGAGAACACGTAATCATCAGAACACCTGGTCAGTTCAGGGACATCAGTCTGTCCCTTTAGGAAGCACTAAGAGATCAGTGTGTATCAGCTCCACCTGCTTTGGTGCAAATGAAAGTAACAAGAAGTGCAACAGTGAGGTAAAAGTAAGACAAACCCCCAAAAACATATGGTTTTGCGTGTGGTGGGTGCAAGATGGCACAGCCGTACGTGCAAGAAGGTTGGCTGTTACTTCCAGTTCAGTCTGAGGACCAAGGAGGAGATACCAAGAGATCGGGACAGGGGAACACCAGGAGAGCTGGACAGTGCTGGAGAAGGACACCAAACCAACAGCGGAACTAGTATCTGCCCCTTTGTGCAAGGAGGAACAGGAAGAGCACTGTGAGAGTCCTACAAAATGACCTCCAACATGGGACTAGTGTGCATGTTTCAGACCAAACTGGCAGAAATAGACTCCATGAGGGAGTCATGAGGGCCGGATGTCGTCCAGTAGGACCTGTGCTACCTCACAGCCCAGCACCATGCAGCTTGAATGCATTCTGCAGCTCCAGAGAACACCAGAACTGGCAGGTCAACCATTGGCACTCTGTTCTCTTCACAGCTTCTCTTCACACTGAGCACATGTGACAGGCATGAAGGAGTCTGGAGAAACAGTGGTTGAACATTATTCTGATTGTAGCATCATCAAGCATAACCGGTCTGATGGTTGTTCAATTCAATTCAAAGCGGTACTCTGACTGGTGTGAGGATGAAATACTCAGAGTGATTGTCAGACACTGGTGCAGTGGGCACAGGGTTCTTACGGGTACAGGGCACAGTGCCCGGTCTCCTGTGGTCAGAGTGTGTAGGCAGTTCCTAGAAGACAAAGGCTTTGATGTCACTGTCTGGCCCTCGTGTTCCCTGATTTTCAGGTACAAAAATGGACAAACTGAGTGGAACGGCCGGCTAAATATAAGCTTTTGGAGGTTCAACCTTATTGGCTCGAGCTTAATTCAATTGAACAAAGACCAATCCTGGTGAGAAGAGTGGTTAAATACCCGAGTTCTGCCAGAAGCTTGCAGATGGCGACCAAAAACATGTTCTAAAGGGGAAACGAGATGATACGAGATGTATGAGGTATGTTTAATGTTTGATCTCTTTCTTTGCCTTACAGATCCAACAGGGCAGGGTCACCTAGCAACAGCCCTCATCATCGCCATGTCGACCATCTTCATCATGTCTATCGCTATAGTGATGATCATCATGTTTTACATCCTGAAAGCTAAGCCGAGTGGCCAAGGTGAGAGAACGGACAGCTTCTCAAACAACATAGCTACGTGGAGATCCATAAAGTAGCTCTGCAGGTTTACTAAATGTGCATAGTTGCACTTACGTGGTGTTTAGCGAGAAGTGTATTGTACAAACTGTGCAAACTGAAGGTGGTTAAGCTAAACACGATAAAAGGAGTGACTAACCCGCCCCTTTTTAAACCAGAGGACGTGGGTGAGAGTCAGTGAAACCTGTACGGAGAACAGGACAGAACCACAGCTCTGTGTGGCGTTAGCATGAGAACCTGACATGGCGTTAGCATGAGGACCTGACGCGCGTTCATCCAGTGTAATTGAGCTCGGGGACCAGAGTCTTGGGAATAAGGCATAAATGAAATCAGATGAGTGTTAGATGGTGGTCTTGCAACTTAACACACACACACACACACACACACACACACACACAAAGATATTTGCTTTGAGTTTCCATATCACTCTAATAAAAAACTCAAATTAAACAAAAACAGCAGCTGGAGGAAGGAGACAGCGTGTTAGCGTTTTATTCGTGTGTGTGTATAAACAGCTTTAACTTTTTGAGAGAAAAAAGTAATTGTACCAGTAAATGAATAATAATGACCTGAGGTAGTTATAATAAAACTGTCTTATTGTCTTGTTTGTTTGTTTTTTCCCAGCATGCTGTTCAGGCCAGATGGTAAAAACCATAGAGGCTCCGGCGAACAAGCAGGAGGAGAAGAAAGAAGCCCAAGGTGGGAACTGGAACGTAAAAAACAAATCATCAATTAAAATAAAATTACCCCACACCTCCCCCGAGACGCCTCCACTCCCTCGCTCGCTCACGGAAGGGTGTGCTGGAATGTTTGGCGTTCGTTTCTCGCTCCGAGCCATAAATTCTCCGACTTAGCAGCAGCATAATCACCCTCTTTTCTGTCCCGGCTCAATTATCGCGCTCCTCTTCTCCTCGCCGCAATTACAGACTTCAGCTGTCACTTAAAGACGAGAGGTCAGAAAGCTCCTGCTGTTAGCTGCGGCTGAGCGACGGAGAGACTGGGTGTGTCGCTGACGAATAGTTTTGTTAATCTTAGTTCTGTTAATATACATGGTACGCATTGTATCGTTTTGGCCAATTTAGCTAACATGGCGGAACCTGATAGACAACTAGCTACGTAGTGTTTAGCTAAACAGGACCGCGTATTTAGAAAACGAGTTTGTGGATCGTTAGAAAGCAATGAAGTTCCGGTGGTTGTGTTCATAAAGCTAGCGCTGTAATGCTACATTAGCTAGCTAGACTTCAAACTAAATTTAACGAAGAAAAAGACCATCAACTAACATACATAATGTGAAGCGTTCATGCTAACAGTGTAACAGTGCTAATGCCCACACTAGCTCATGAACACGTCTGCAAAATAATGCTGCTTTCCTTTCCCACGTTTGTTCATTTGAAAAAAAAAGCAAAAAAAAAAAGAATCTATTTAATCCCGAGCTAATCCTGACTCGTTTGTTCACGCGTTAAGAAAGTTGTTAATGTGTTTGTTTTTTCTTTTTTTAGAGAATGCTGTAATTTTTACAGAAAAGGATGAGTTCAAGCCTCCTCCAACAAAACCAGTGAAAAGGTCAGGATTAAAAAAAGATCATACACACATACATACACACACTCATGTCTTTGTGGAGAAAGCTGCGTGGCGAGTGGGCGCGCGAGCGACGCCGGGGAAGTTGCACTCTGCATGAACCTGAAACAAGGAGCTTTTCTTCATAGCAGGTTCTTTTTTTTTTGCCGCTAATTAAAACACCACAGGACAAGTTCCAGCAGCGAGGGTTTAGCTGCTAGCGCTTTCAGCGTGTTCAGGAGCGAGAAACAAGCTGAGCTCACTTCAGCTTCCTTGTCTTCTTCTTCTTCTTCTTCTTCTTCCCTTTAGTTTTTTTGGACTGGAACGCTCCTGCGGTTTAAGGTAACGGTAGTTTGATAAAAAGCACCTCGGGGCGAGGGAGACGTTCGTTTTGCACAAACAGTTGAAACACAGCTTTCAGGGATAAATGAGCCGAGCGTTTCTCTGCAAAAGCCCCCCCCCCACACACACACACACCCCATACCCCCCAGAGATGTCTAGTGCAGAGTGACAGGCCGTTGAGTCAGACGGCGGTAATTACACTCATCAGCTCCACCTCAGTCTCACACCGTCACGCGTTAAAGCCTGTGAGAGTTTAGCCTAAAGTTAACTTTAACAATCAGATCTAATGAAGGGATTTAATAAACCCGCGTAGCCTCCGGTGATCGTGTACTCGCGGTGGAGCACGCTGAGAGTCGTGTGTTTTCTCTGCCACGCACCGCGCGGGCGGCCGTGTAGGCGGCTAAGTGGCGCATGCCAGCTAATTCGCTAACGCTAGCGGCTGCCAAACCCTGGCGCGGATATCGTGTTTCTGAGGAACAAGGACGTTCTGTGAGCGACTCTAACTCGCCTTTGTCAACAACGAGCTTTTATTTTTCTGGCCCGGGATGAAGGCGAGCATGACGTAGTGAAGGTTTGCTTAACTACGGGTCACTACTTGGAGATCAAATAAAACACTGAGATAAATAATAATAAACACACACGCGTTTAACCAGCAGGGTTTCGACTTACACACGGACACGATCTTACTGTACAGTGAAGTCTTAGCTTTAGCTCACGATGCTACATTTTAACACGTTTCCTGCTATGTTGTGTAGCTATTTATATCTGTGTGTGTGTGTGTGTGTGTGTGTGTGTGTGTGTGTGCTTGCACTAAAAGTTCTGCTAATGCTGCCAGCTAGCATGGGTGGAGTCTGTTTAGTTTTTAATTTATTTCATGATCGACATTAGCGCAGTGAGGCTACAATAGATGCTAATACCACAGCTACTGAACACACGCGCGTTTCATTTCAGTGAAAACGACGCATCGTCTGAGAACGAGCAGCTGCTGAGCCGCAGCATCGACAGCGACGAGGAAGCGGCGCAGGAGAAACAGGGATCCACCGACCTCTGCCTGATGTCTCTCGTCCATCTGACTCGCGACAAGACCTGCTCGGGCAACACAGTCAACAACAACAACACCGTCAACAACAACAACACCGTCAACAACAACAACACCAGCAGCAGCAGCAGCAGCAGGACCGTGGGGGTGAGACGCGAGCGCATTCGGGTTCCAGGAACATCCGCTAACGACATGAGCGTAACACGCTAATCCTGGACTAGTTACAGAGAGCTAATTCACAAACCTGATCTAATCCAGACAGGAGGGGAGGAGTTACAACAGAAGGAGACACTAAACAATTACAGTAAATAATTAAACAAATTGCATTACATTAAACAGAATTCAATAAAATAGAAGCAAAACAAAAATGAAAATTTTAAATAAATTTGAACTGAAAATGTGGACAAGAGAAAATATACAGTAAATACACGTATAAATAATAATTAAACTAAAGAAACTGTGGATTTATTTATATAAAAATGTAAATTCAATAAAAACCACAGTGTTGGACGATGCAGTCAATACAGGTTATAAATACAAATGAAATAAAAATGTAATAAAAAATAAATATATAACAGTCAGTGCAATAACAAAAATGATAATTAAATGTAAAATGTTATGAAGTTATAGATAAGTATGAATATTAAAGTAAAAATGTGGTGAACTTTACTACAGGTTAATAATATATAAATAAACAGTAAAATGACATATTAATGAGTAAAATGTAGAATTAATTACACAATAAAAATAAGTGCTTAAATACTGTAAAACTAAGTGAAAAGTCAAATAAAATATTCATTTAAAAAACAGAATGCGACATTGTGTTGCTAAAAATAAAATTAAATAAATGATTAATGTTAAATACTTCCAAATTAGATTTTAAAAAAGTTTTTAAAAAATTGTATAAGGGAAAAAATAGAGTGATTACTAAAGATGAGAATATTTTACTATCAAAGATCAGTTATTTATCTGAACACACACACACACACACACACACACACACACACACACTAATCCATCCTGTTTGCTGCAGATTCACAGCCGAAGGAAAAAGATCCTGGAGCTGTACGCCAGAGCGTGTGGAGTGGCCGAGGGTGAGCATGATGAACATTACACCAAGTCACAACTACATTCAACAAATGGACGAGCTCGAGCTCCTTCACCAGTGTTCACACACACACACACACACACACACACACACACACACACACACACACACACACACACACACACACACTCCTTTAAACCTGAAACTAATTAGGGATAGAAAAAGATGCGAACAGTTTGATTAGTGAAGCTACGAGACACTGAATCCAGCATGAACTGTCTGTGCAGGACGTAACTGATCTAATCACGATTATAGTTCACGGTTTTGAGTTAAATAATGAATAAAGTAGAAATTAATAGAACCGTGCCAGGGTCAGCGCCCAGTATCGGCCCATAGGTGGCGTCAGCCTGCCAGACGTACTGCCGCTCCTCCCTGTCCTCCCTCATCACCTCTGTGAGTCTGTAGTGAGGTCGTGAATCCTGACGTACTGACTCTCGGGACTGGACCCGCAGTCAGTGTTTGATGTTCTGATGGCGATATTCCAGTCGTCTATCATTTTTATACAGGTGTCTTTCATTTTCCAACATAAATAAGAGAAACTGGCATTAAGTAGCGTGCTGAAGCGCGGACCCTAACCCTAACCCCGAGTACGAGAGGATCAGGAATAATCAGTTTCGAGTTTTAGGAATGCAATAAAAGTTGTTGTTTTTTCCCGGAGAGAGCTCTGAGTAAGTGCGTGTGGAGAAAGTGAACTTGAGGACATCTGTCATGCATCTTGTGTCTTGAACACATTAAATCTGAACAAACAGAGCAGGACGTTTCGTACCAGGCCTTTCTGCAGGGATCAGCTCGTGCATGATTTCTTTAAATCCTGATGTTTTGACAGCGAAATGAATTCCACCTGCAGCGCCTGGCACGGTGCGGGACCCGCGCTGACCTTACAGGAGAAGTTCAGGGTAATGCGTTCCGGCAAACACAAGTCAGGCTCGGTTTTCACATTGGCCGTGACTGGGGCAAGGGAACGGTTTAAGGCCGGGGAACTTTATGAAGTGGAAATTCAGATCAGGCCCCGCCCACAGACCTGGACTTAATCAATCACAAACATAAAGATGAAAGATTTGGGATTGTAATCCCACGGAATGGCAAACCGCACATTTTCCTGACTCTAAAGTTCAGTCATACGGTCTTGAATAAGTTTGTACACCCCTTGAACTCTTCCACATTTTTCTCGTTACAACCTGGAAGTAAAACGGACTTGAGACTATATGTCCTAAATCATACAAACACTAACCCTTACACTCTCGGCAGAAATCGAGACTCATCAGTCCAGGCGGCGTTTTTCCAATCATGTATTGTGATTTTGGCCCATGTGACCTGCAGCCCCAGTTTCCTGTTCTGAGCGACACCTGGTGTCTTATGCTCTAAATACTCTTTAGATCTCTCATATATCAGAACAATAAACGATATCAGGTCTGATATCTCGAAGAGAACAATATTACGAATCATTGATCCACCTTTCCGAATATAAACGCCCCTCCTCAGACACCCGACACCCGGACCTGTGCAACATGGGGTAACTAACTAACGGATAACAGTTCAAATAGTTCTATGAGCTGATTTTAACCCTTTTGTGTGTTTCTCCTCTTCAAGGCATGAGTCCGGTCGAGCTGCCTTTTGACTGCCTGGAGCGGACGAGCCGCATGCTGAGCGCCACCTACAGCGCGGAGAAGGCGTTGGTCAGGACCTGGCGTCACCTGGCCGAGAGCTTTGGTTTAAAACGGGACGAGATCGGAGGGATGACGGACGGCATGCAGCTGTTCGACCGTATCAGCACTGCCGGATACAGCATCCCGGACCTGCTCGCTCGACTCGTCCAGATCGAGAGGCTGGATGTGGTCGAAGCGTTATGCCTTGATATTCTCGGAGCGCCCCCTTCTGTCCAGCATCTGACGATTACTTCACGTTGCGCTAGTGTTTGAAAGAAGCAAAGTAACAAAGAAGAAAATCCACTCCAAGCTTCTGTATTGATATTCTCAGACTGTCCGTACGATCAGCGCCCCCTATTGGCCATATTTTTTTATGTGTGTGTTCTTACCACAGTTTTTTCTTTGAACGGTCCTAAACATTGTGCTGGACACGCAGACTTAAGGACCTCTTCTTCACCAAACAGTGTCGAGATTTTTTTTCCTGAATTAAGTGACTCGAACAAAATTTTATGCAAAATTTTTTTAAGAATCTTTTTTATCCTATAATGAAGGATTTCGACTAAAACGTCATGTTTCTTGTGATGTTTTCCAGAATTAACCTGCCTCCATTTTTTTTCTCACATTTAAGATACTGATAGGTTTGTAAATTGACGATATTAACAATTATGATTCAGAGCGTTACATATAAAACATACATGATATGTGTGCAGCATTTAAACTTAATGGTATAAATTAGGTTTTAATAATAATAATAGTATTTAAAATGCAATATCCATTTACCCTTGTCCAAAATAAGGCTCTAAGGAGAACAGTCCTGCCTGTGATGGCTTCCAAGCACAGCAGGGCTTCAGGACGGACCCTAAGTATTTTGAAGGATGTGTGTATATACACAGTAGTGTGCAAAAGTGCCCCCCCCCCCCCTTCCACTCATTACTTCATGTTACTCACTCACTCATTCTCTATAGCGATTACTCTGTACAGGGTTGCGGGAGGCCTGGAGCCTCTATTAGGGGACATGGGACATAGTTCAAGCGCACACACACTATGGGAAATTTGGGAACACCAATTGGCCTAATCTGCATGTCTTTGGACTGTGGGAGGAAACCAGAGTAACCGGAGGAAACCCACCAAGCACGGGGAGAACATGCAAACTCCATGCACACAGACCCGAGGCGGGAATCAAACCCGCACCCTGGAGGTACGAGGCCACAGTGATGCAACTGGCTGCAATTTAAAAAAATTTGGTTTATACAGTATACCAACCGTAGCAGCAACCTCATTTCCCCTCTCGTCTGTTCCAATCACTCAGCATTCATTAAGTTAGATGTTTTTATGTTTGAATGATTCATATGTCACTGTGTGGCTTAACAAACAAAAACATTCCTCTGATACTGCTCAGGTACAGGGTCTGGACTGAACATAAATGGAGACAAAAACTTCCTTCAGGAAACCTGGAGAACTTTTACTCAAGATTCCATTAAAACTAGCAGAAAGTCTGGAGCTTTGGAAGAAACATATGTGGAAATGAGGGGGGGGGGGTCAATATTTTTGCACAGTACTGTATATAGAGTTATATAGACATACAGTGGTGTGAAAAACTATTTGCCCCCCTCCTGATTTCTTATCCTTTTGCATGTTTGTCACACAAAATGTTTCTGATCATCAAACACATTTAACTATTAGTCAAAGATAACACAAGTAAACACAAAATGCAGTTTTTAAATGAGGGGTTTTATTATTTAGGGAGAAAAAAAATCCAAACCTACATGGCCCTGTGTGAAAAAGTAATTGCCCCCTGAACCTAATAACTGGTTGGGCCACCCTTAGCAGCAATAACTGCAATCAAGCGTTTGCGATAACTTGCAACGAGTCTTTTACAGCGCTCTGGAGGAATTTTGGCCCACTCATCTTTGCAGAATTGTTGTAATTCAGCTTTATTTGAGGGTTTTCTAGCATGAACCGCCTTTTTAAGGTCATGCCACAACATCTCAATAGGATTCAGGTCAGGACTTTGACTAGGCCACTCCAAAGTCTTCATTTTGTTTTTCTTCAGCCATTCAGAGGTGGATTTGCTGGTGTGTTTTGGGTCATTGTCCTGCTGCAGCACCCAAGATCGCTTCAGCTCGAGTTGACGAACAGATTGCCGGACATTCTCCTTCACGATTTTTTGGTAGACAGTAGAATTCATGGTTCCATCTATCACAGCAAGCCTTCCAGGTCCTGAAGCAGCAAAACAACCCCAGACCATCACACTACCACCACCATATTTTACTGTTGGTATGATGTTCTTTTTCTGAAATGCTGTGTTACTTTTACACCAGATGTAACGGGACACGCACCTTCCAAAAAGTTCAACTCTTGTCTCGTCGGTCCACAAGGTATTTTCCCAAAAGTCTTGGCAATCATTGAGATGTTTTTTTAGCAAAATTGAGACGAGCCTTAATGTTCTTTTTGCTTAAAAGTGGTTTGCGCCTTGGAAATCTGCCATGCAGGCCGTTTTTGCCCAGTCTCTTTCTTATGGTGGAGTCGTGAACACTGACCTTAATTGAGGCAAGTGAGGCCTGCAGTTCTTTAGATGTTGTCCTGGGGTCTTTTGTGGCCTCTCGGATGAGTCGTCTCTGCGCTCTTGGGGTAATTTTGGTCGGCCGGCCGCTCCTGGGAAGATTCACCACTGTTCCATGTTTTTGCCATTTGTGGATAATGGCTCTCACTGTGGTTCGCTGGAGTCCCAAAGCTTTAGAAATGGCTTTATAACCTTTACCAGACTGATAGATCTCAATTACTTTTGTTCTCATTTGTTCCTGAATTTCTTTGGATCTTGGCATGATGTCTAGCTTTTGAGGTGCTTTTGGTCTACTTCTCTGTGTCAGGTAGCTCCTATTTAAGTGATTTCTTGATTGAAACATGTGTGGCAGTAATCAGGCCTGGGGGTGACTACAGAAATTGAACTCAGGTGTGATAAACCACAGTTAAGTTATTTTTTAACAAGGGGGGCATTCACTTTTTCACACAGGGCCATGTAGATTTGGAGGTTTTTTTATCCCTTAATAACGTAAACCTTCATTTAAAAACTGCATTTTGTGTTCAATTATGTTATCTTTGACTAATAGTTAACGGTTTTTGATGAGCAGAAACATTTAAGTGTGACAAACATGCAAAAGAACAAGAAATCAGGAAGGGGGCAAATAGTTTTTCACACCACTGTATATAGACTTCAGATTTTTGTGGACCCAGTGTTGAAATTGTGTGTGTGTGTGTGTGTGTGTGTGTGTGGTTCTGTAGCCAGGGCTAATTCACAGGTTCGTGTCTTAATTTGCTAAAATCAGTGGACTTATGACTTACCGTGATAAAGTGCCTGTGATTTCCGGCACCTCGTTAACAAAAAGCAGCCGTCGGCTAATCGGTGTGATGCAGCGGACTGAAAGACTCAAAGCTAATAAGAGCCGGAACGTTCCGGAGCACTCCGGCTCCAGGTTTATGGCGTGCTGTTGATGGTTTCCAGCGATGAGCAGCCGAGCCGCGCGGACATGACATCACAGCTCACTGAGCCTTTAATATCTGTCCGTGTGTTTCCTTCATAGTGTGAGCTGTGTGACCGAGCGGAGATCACACACCGCTACTCCACCGCGCCGTGTACAGACGCTAACCGCACCTCATCACAGCGTTACGGCAGCGGAGAGCAAACGCTTCTTACCAAATATGGGTGTATATATTATTAACTTATTACTGTATATACACATCATCATGTTAAAAACTATCAATAAAAGATTATATTCAGACAGCTGATTATTCTGTGGAACTGCTTTTAATAACTATATTATTATTATTACGGCTCTGATTGAAGTTGCATTTGTGTAATAAATAAAGGTGTAATAAATTCAGTGTATTTTGTTGTAAATGAATCGCGTCAGGATGTTCTGTGTGTCTCAACTGAAGCATCACGACTTAGCGGAGATATCTCTTGGCGTATCGGGTGTGCTACCACCACCACGCTTCACCTGACACACACCTGATCACGTACTGCGTGCTGCTACCGAAGATGAAGGATGAGAATAAGCACTTGAGCATGAACTCCTCCTCCTTTATTTAATGTGTAAAATATGTTATAAAGTTCTCTCCATTCTGGGTAATGCCAAGAGGACGCACGCAGGACTTAGGTGTAGCTCGTTATTTTGATTACAGACTGGGGAAGACTTTCATTTCCACTATTCCAGGAGATGGAAAGCAAACAGTAAGCCAATGCACCCAGTCACACAGTCTTTGGTTTGCTATGAAGACAAAGCCTCCTCATCCTCAGCTAGAGCAGGTGGTTTTCATGAAGATTCTCAGCGAGCTTCATCAATAAAGCTCTAGTGCTTCCTGAAGGAATCATTTCCAGGATCATTTCCAGGTTGGAGCAGCTTGTAAATGGCCTGAAGAACCGAAGAACTACTCGATCCCTGTAGAACTTCATGCCAGTGTTGGTCTTCTAACACTTCTCTTGGGTCCCTAGGTAAACATTTGCAGAGAGCCTCTCCAATCAGCATTCATCATCATTACCTTAAAAATAATAACTAAGTTTGTCAGCTCTTGGACGCCCCCTACTGGCCTGGGGCACCAAGCAGTTGTTTCAGTTCTACACTACTAGTAAGGGTAAACAGCTGTTTTTTTTAAACTCAGACAGCAATCATAGGATTTCAGACTGACAAGCTCCTCAGGGTTCTCTTCTCAATCCACATTATTAATGCTTAGCGCTTAAAGAAGCGTAACAAAGTCCAGTCATGGCATGAGGAAGTGGTGCCACACCCTGTTCCTTACTGTCTCTCAGGTCAGACTGACGAGACGACCATGAAACCCTGCTCTGGAGAGAAGTGTAGCTTATGAGGAACTTCACTGCAGGCTCCAGTCTCATGGGATTAAACCACCGTCCTCTTCTTAGTTCCTTGGACATGTTGGGTGAAGGACGTCTGCACCTCTTTCAACAGCTGGAGTTGATGATCTCATTGATGTCCTTTCGGCACAAACACAATTTTAAATGCATTTGAAATCACTAATTGAACATGGTCACTGCCTCCTCTTGATGTTCTTTATGGATAGAACGGTTCTTCAGTTCTTCAAGGAGATCCTCTTCAGTTCCCACAAGATGCAGCATGCAGAGAGGAGCTGTTACAACCAGGAGATAAATGTAAATGTTGTTTCCTCGCAGTCACAGCCCGGGACGTTCTGCTGTAATCAAATCACTGTAGTCATTACAGTCACGTGTCCTGGTTTAGAGAGACGGCTGCGTCATGAACACTCCAGAGTTTGGACTAGAATTACGTTTAATCAGTCACGGATCCCAAGAAGGACAAACACGTCCGGGTTCACGTGATGAACTCTGAAGCGTTTCTCTGTGCATCCGGACATCTGTTTATGCAACACTGTCCGGTTCATCCTCGCCCCAGCTGTAACGTCTCGGCAGAGGCAGCCAGATGTTCATTTACAATCTCCTGGTATCTATCGAGTCGATCCACTGCTCCAGTCGTGTCTGAGGAACTCGAGGCGGTAAAGTTCGTTATTAGATAAAATAAAATGTTTTGTTGTGTCCCGGCTTCCAGATAAACACTTCTGCTCCTCTCCAGGTGTGATCTTTGGGGAGGTTTTGCTTCTCACCATCTGAACATCACGACAGCAGATATTTATATTAGTGAGTTTCTTAATGAAAAACATGTTGAAGCATAAAAGTGACGTTTACCTCATTTCACTGTGGCTTTGGGTGTTTTTTCATCTAAAATAATACAAGAGTAAAATGTTGACATGTGGAGGAAAAGTAAGTGTTTCTTAGTTTTAGTTAAAATGTAGACACTTGAAAAGTGTCCGAGCCGCTTCTGTTCTGCTGATTATTTGCATCCGCAGTGTGTCGTGCTGGACTTCATAACTTATTCCGAAGAGAAACGTGTGAAAACAGATGAAGAAGGAGATTACTGAGATTACGCTGTAAGAACATGCCGTAGAATACGATGTGCTTTATTCATAAAATGAGCTGAAGGTAAAAGTTAACTAACACTGACATTTCTTTACACTTCCTAATTAATAGCTAATTTTCGGGTTCTGGGGTCGAATCCCAAATAGAGTTAAATGGAAAGCTAGTGCACTATGTAGGGTGTACACTCCCTTATTCCACACTCCAAGTAGTGCCCTTGATCAGGAGTTAGAGAGGGATTTGGGATTCAGCCTTGTTAGTTAGCTTTGTAGCTAAGCGTTAGCCGTGAACAGAACGACACGGACGGTTCAGAGGCGATTCAGACTTAGAAGTGATTAGTGCAGAGACGGCGTGTCGTTTAAAATGGCACGCCCCTTTCGCTGTACAAAAGGGGGCGGGACCATGGAGGACAGACGCCATGAGGTCAATGCAATACAAAACACTGAATCTCAGTTCTCTCATTAAGAAAAAGTCAATGAAACTAATTATTTATTAACAAAGATCTCTAAAGGTCTTTGATGAGATCTGTGATGAGCCCCGCCCACAATCTCCTCATTAAACTGTCATGTTACAGCTATAGTTTACTCATAGGCTAATTAAAAGTTAGCCTAAAGGATTAGTAAGAAATTAGCACATGGATTATAAACTACACGCCTCCAGCTGTTACACTGAAGAGACACGAACATTTCTGACCTGATCCACCGACACCACTGCTGTAAAGCAGCGCGCACACACACACACACACACACACACACATACTCAGGATAGCGTGTGTTCTCTGCTCCTGTGTTCTGTCCGTCCGCGAGTGCCGTTTATACAAACACTGTAATAACACGCCTGTCTGAGGGTCTAAGTGCCGTCACCGCTTGATTTATTCATCTTCATTATTTCGGTCTGTTACGCGGCCAGGAGTACATCTACAGGAGTACGTCTACAGGCCGCCTCTGCTTCTCAACCTGTCGTTAAACCGGTGTTTATGTTTTACGGACGCTGCGTCTGGCTAGAAATGTAAAATTAAGCTCGTTATACGAGACCACCAAATCCATCTTACGCGTGTAACTGAGGAGCGCGCAGGGACACGTGTCAGTCTTTAAAATACCAGCAGCATGTGGACGAGGAACACGTAACTCACGCAGAGTTCTGATTCTCTGATTGGTCAGATTAAATTCTCTATTAAAGCAGCACCTCAACATCTGTATAAATAAAAGGAAGGTTTAGTCTGTATGTCAATCAGAACTTAATATAATATTATAATATATATAATATAACTTAATATACACTGGAGGACCAGAAACCTGTGTCTGTCTGTCTCTTACAGCATCACACTAAACTGTCTGTCTGTAATTTCCTGAATCTCCTGCAGTCCTTAGATACATTACATTACATTTACTTAGATCTTCTGTCTGTAGTTTAATCTGCAGCATCAGTTTAAATCTAAATGTGGAGTAAAAGTGATGTTATGAACTTGGGTTATGAACAGTTATGTGCTGGATTTAATAATCTACTGTATAATAATCTACTAATGCGCTACTGTCTCAATGTAAACAAACACCTGCACCAATAGATATTAATTAGAAAAGATAAAGTGAATATTTTGACTGGGATTAGTTGATATTTTCACTTTGTCTGAAATAACAGCGCTGAAGTGGTATAAGTGAATTTTAACACGCTGGAGTGGTTTTAAGACAAAACTTCATCTTTATCTGATCGACTTTTTCCATTTCTCATCTGTGATTCTCTCTCCGATTACCGAACAGGGAGTGTATTTGTCTGAGCACCAAAGAAGGACAACTTAGTGTAAACAAGGCGTCAGATACTCAACCTTACAGAATGTCATTTCTGTCTATTAATAAGTTAGACAGAGAGTTCTGCTGTACAGAAACACACACGTACACGGACTTCAACCTCTAATAATAATAATCATAATAATAATCATAATAATAATAATCATAACACTGATTACAGTAAAGATCAGCAGATTATTATTAGATTTAAACCTTTTAACTCTTTATATAAACTCTACATTAACTTTAGTATCTGCACTGTATTAAGATGGTAGACTCATGTACGATGTAAATCATCACGATGTAATAATAAGTGATTAAAATGTGTTGTTTGATAAAGTAGGTATAATTGTTGATATTCGGATTTTTTTGCCAAAAAGACATTTTTCTGTAACACTTATGGACCAGAACGTTTCCCATAAGGTCTCCGTGTTCGTGTTCTCAATAACACAAACGTCTTAACTTCAGAGAATAAGCGAATAAATGGAGTCTGGTGAGGGGACGAGTGTCTCCGGCTACGATGAAGACAACAGGAAGTCGCTCATCTCAGTGACGTCACACAACAACATGATGTTTAATCTTTAAAAGTTCAGCCTTGATCAGGGGTGTGTGTCTTCGTACGTCGCTTGAAACTTCCGGGATGAATTGACACATCTAAGATGAGATCATGGTGCTAATTACACTCCGGCTAAGTCGGTTCTTCGAGCACACCTGTTGTTGATGATTAGTCTGGCCGGATTGAGTTGTCTAGGATTATTGCGCGTTCGTGTGTTGGTTTAAAAGGCGATATGCATCGACAGTAGAAACACTGATCACAAGCCCTTTGATTGGTTGACGAAATGACAAAAGAACAAACTTTTTTTGTAACACCTGTTATGCGCTGAAATGCTTCCCTGCCATGGATTCCCCCTCCTCACACACACACACACACACACACACATAATCACTATCAAATATTATATTAGAACATAATATGCACATATGTTTTACCTATTACGAGACAATAAAATAAAATAAGAAATATGAAAATAAATATGTTGTATATGGAAAAATAGAAATATTAATATCTTTTTCAAAAACATATATACTTTTATATTTATTTTATAATAAAATTAGTTTTGTCCAATTTTTCATTATAAAAAGAAAATATTTTTATTATACATATCTATCTATCTATCTATCTATCTATCTATCTATATATTTATTACGAACCCCTGAAAAATAAATGTGTTACAAAATAAACATTATACAAGAATTTGAATTAATGGTCTTGAGGGCTGTCTCGTGCCTAGAGTTTATTATAATAATAAAAAACCTATGAATTTATGTTGTAATATAATATTTGATATCAATTATATATATATTATGGCAAGCCGATACTTTTCTTTCCCCACGTGAGTCAGTCCACGTCAGCGCTCTTTAACCAATCAGATGTGACCTCACCATTTCAACCAATCATAACCCGGCAGGAGCGCAGCCTTAATCCTGTTTACATGAAATAAAGCTGCTACCGAGCAGGTTCAAGCTTACGGACATGTTGCTATGACAACAAGTGCGAGATGAGCATCGGAGAACGAAACAATCCAAGATCAGGACAAATCCACAACAATCAAATCCAGCTAACTGAGTTAGCGACGTACGAAGACACACCCCCCAGCTGTTCAGGTGTCCAGGAGGAACAGTGACGTAAAGAGCTGCAGTTATTTATCCAACATCATGAAGAGTCGAGACCAGCTGTAGGGGACACGACCTCGTCCACAGGTCACAGCGCAGGTGCTGAACGCATGCAGAATAATCTCGTTCCTCTTCAGTAAGGGGTTTATACCCCGACATGGAGGAGGAACAGCAGGCGACACACACACACACACACACACACACACACACTTCTTTAAAAACAATGATATGACATTTTTTCCTTCTATAATCTGTTTCCAATGATTTCCAAACTCATTCCAACAATTTAAGGTCTGCTTATAACTTGGATGCTTCAGCTATGACTTCAGCGTGTGTGTGTGTGTGTGTGTGTGTGTGTGTGTGTGTGTGTTGGAGCCCTGTAGGTCTTTACATGATGTTCCCATCTGCAGACTCTCTCCTCTTTAACAGACCCTGTTTATTTTTCTGAACGGTTGTTACGAGAGTATTGAACTCAGTACCGCGTGGACGTCGCACCACATCGTAAAGTCAGATTCTCCAACACCGCCGACCTTCTGGAGCAAGAAGATGAAAACAAACATCTCTCTCCAACTCTGGGGAAAAGTGCACCAGGACTAACGGTTTATTCCCAAACCCGAGCTGCAGCTCGACACCAGCGGGGGTGCGGGACGACGCTCGGGGAGAGGATCAGTCTGCAACTTTAAACATCTCACTCAGCACCACCGGCTCTTTTATTAAAGCGTGAACAGAATTACACACACACACACACACACACACACACACACTACTCGGTGTGGAGGAGGATCTCCAGCGAGGTCTTCTGATCTGATGAGAGTGAATCTTGGATCTCTCTGGCCTTGGCATGTCACACACCGTTTGGCTGAAACCCATCACTCTGATCTCTCTCCACGCGGGTGGCAGCATCGCGGCTGGAGAACCGCTCAGGATCGAGGGCGAGACAGATGGAGGAGAAAACCCAATCCGGGCCCGGACCTCTCAAGAATCCGCGGCAGAACTCGAAGATGTCTGTTTTTCATCGGCCTCCATCTGATCTGTCAGATCTTTAGCAATTTCTCCAAGAAGAACGAGCGAAAACATCAGGATCCAGATGTGCACAGCTGACAGAGACGAACCCCAGAAGACTTGCAGATGTGATTGTAGCCAAAAGTCATTCTGTTAAAGGAATCTACTTAACTGAGACCGCTAGGTTAGCGGAGCGCTAATCACTCACAGCGCTGTGAGAAGCTCAGAGACGTTATCCGTTAGTCCTGTGCAGCACACACACACACACACACACACACACACACACACACACACACACACTACAGGCAATTTAAGAATGAGTGAGCTTTAGGTCTGTGGGAGGAAACCGGAGTCCCAGGAGGAAACACACCAAGAAAACTCGCTGCGCTCAATTTAGAGCCTCTCTAATTGGAAGAGCCACATGTTTACAAACACAGGACACACACACACACACACACACACACACACACACACACAGAGCGCGGTGTGTTACGCTACATCAGACACAACTGACACACGGCATTAGTACCACCATCTGAGGAACATCAGTCTGAGGAGATGCTGTGTGTGTGTGTGTGCGTGTGTGTGTGTGTGTGTGTGTGTGCGCGTGTCTCCTGTCCATCATCTTAATCCAGTTTGTTTACAAATGAAGCATGAAACTGAGTTACGATGTGAATAACGAACACTTTAATATACACTGAGTGAATCATAATGAAGTCTAACGTATAAATAATAAATTAAACAGGAAAGATCAGGAGTGCGTGTCCGGGGCGTGTCAGTGGGCGTGTCAGTGGGCGTGTCAGGGGTGCGAGGCCACGCCCAGGTTAAACAGGATGGAGCTGAAGTTGATGTTGAGGAAGGCTCGAGACGGATCGGCCGCGTGTCGCGTCTCCTGTAGCAGCAGGTGTAGAGAGGACGTCTCGAACAGACGCCGGTTCTTTCTGCAACACACACACACACACACACACACACACACTATCACAGCTCAGGAACTCCCAGCATACTGATGAACTTTATGTTAATTTAATGTTTGTAAGTTTGTAAGTTCAGCTTTAAATGATAAACTGTTTGCGGATGTGAATTTTCTCTCCGATTCATCACGAACTCCACATTAACATCTGGCGAGGACACCGAGTCGTTTCCGCCCTAATGAGGATTAACGAGCTCATTTAGACGGCGAGGCTGAGCTAACGAGACGCTTTCCTTCCTCGGGATGTAGAGGACCTGATGATGTACCCGGGGGGAGGGGGGGGGCTGGACCGCGCTACGCTGCTCTGGACGAAGACACGTGGCAGTGAGGACGAGGTACCCTGGAGTGAAGCCTCGCCCGCGGTGCTGCCGGAGACGCCGAGTGGACATGAGGAAAAACAGGAGCTTCATCAAAATCCATGGAATAAAGGGGAGGTTCGTCCACTTAGTAAAGTGTCTCTGCTCCTAACGAAGACTAATAGACCCGACATCATGACTGAAGAACCTGGAGCACTTTAAACTCCTCCCACTGACTGACACAATGATGATGATGATGATGATGATGTACAGGACTGAGATCTGACCTGATGCAGGAGAGCTTCTGGAGGAGGACGCTGAGCTTCTCGGCCGCCGCGAGGTCCAGACGTGGGTTTCGGAGGAGAACGGCGGCGCAGCGGAAGAACTGATCAGTGCTGCACGATTCCAGGAAGTCAGACAGGTGACCTGCAGGAGACAAAGGACAAGAGGACTGTGGAGGACACGTCTTACAGGGACGTCTAGGAGTCTGGAGAGTCTCACACTCACGTGGGTGGAGCGGACTTTATGTCTGACCTGCTGAATCTCATCCTTCTTTCTTTCGAACAACTTCAACTGATCACACACACACACACACACACACACACACACACAATTTAACTTCTTGTTAGTTAATACTCCATGTTTCTCTTTTTTTAAGGAAGATTTATTTCCCCCCAAACTGCAGAAGGTTGCAGGTCTTCCCACACACACACACACACACACACACACACACACACACACACACACACATCTCTAAATACACTGAGTTCCAAATTATCCAAATTATATCTTTCCCTGATTTTCATAATTAGTAAATGCAAATGACAGTCAGTATAATTTTCTAGTCATCAACCATTAGGTTATAATTTGAATTTTATTGAACAAACCTCCTAATGATAATATTTATTTAAAAATAAACTGAAAACACACTGTTCCAAATTATTCTGCACAACAGAGTTCGCAGCATTTGCAGCATTATGAGGTCATATTTACTGAAATCAAAAACTATTAGAATCAGAAACATCCTAACAGGGCTACATGTTACATCTTAACATCGGACCCCTTCTTTATATCACCTTCACAATTCTTACATCCACTGAACTTGTGAGTTTTTGGACAGTTTCTGCTTGAGTTTCTTTGCAGGATGTCAGAATAGCCTCCCAGAGCTGCTGTTTTGAATCAAACCGCCTCCCACCCTCATAGATCTCTTGAGGATTCTCCAAAGGTTCTCAATGGGGTTGAGGTCAGGGGAGGATGGTGGCCACACCATGAGTTTCTCATCTTTTATTCCCATAGCAGCCAATGACACAGAGGGATTCTTTGCAGCATGAGATGGTACATTGTCGAGCATGAAGATGATTTTGTTACGGAAGCCACAGTTCTTCTTTTTGTACCATGGAAGAAAGTGGTCAGTCAATATACTTTGCCGAGGTCATTTTCACACCTTCAGGGACCCTACAGGGGCCGACCAGCTCTCTCCCCATGATTCTGGCCCAAAACATGACTCCGGCACCTCCTTGTGGACGTCACTGCCTTGTTGGGACACGGTGGCCATCCACCAACCATCCACTACTCCATCCATCTGGACCATCCAGGGTTGCACGACACTCATCAGTAAACAAGACTGTTTAAAAACTTGTCTTCATGTATGCCTGGACCCACTGCAACCGTTTCTGCTTGTGAGCATTGATTAGGGGCCGAATAGTAGGTTTATGTACAACTGCAAGCCTTTAAAGGATCCTACACCTTGAGGTTCGTGGGACTCCAGAGGCACCAGCAGCTTCAAATACCTGTTTGCTGCTTTGTAACGGCATTTCAGCAGCTGCTCTCTTAATCTGATGAATTTGTCTTACAGAAACCTTCTTCATTCTGCCTTCATCTGCACGAACCTGTCTGTGCTCTGAATCAGACACAAATGTCTTCACAGTACGATGATCACGCTTAAGTTTTCACGAAATATCTAATGTTTTTATACCTTGTCCAAGGCATTGCACTATTTGAGGCTTTTCGGCAGCAGAGATCCTTTTTCTTTCCCATATCGCTTGAAACCTGCGGCCTGTTTAATAATGTGGAACAACCTTCTGACAAACTAATTATCACACGTGTCTGAGATTCATTTCAGTGACCCAAAGAGCCCTGAGACACGACACCATCCATGAGTTTAATTTAAAAACTAAACATTTAATGTTTATGACGCTTACATCCAATTTGCATAATAATTTGGAACGCTGTGTACACTGACACATGTACCATTAGGGGGCGCCGTAACACCATTAGGAGACGATGCTACTGATGTGAGAGTGTCAGTAGATGTTTTATTGCAGAGACCAAAAGTTCAGATCTGAAGTACAAAAGATAAAAGACGGTTTTAGTAAAACATCAGCAGCAAACATCAGCACTGCTGGGTTTCTCCATCATCTATCAAATATCTTCAAGTGATGAGAAACGTGCTTCAAGTCCTTTGTTCTGCATCCAGCAGATGTTCTTCTCTAGAACACTGATAACTGATGTCCAGAGAGACGGTCCAAGTAGGAGAACTCAGCGGCAGAATAAACCGAGCAGCAGTGGAGCGTGAGGAGGACAAAGCGTCTAAAGCTTTATCCTGGAGAAGATCTGGAGAACTTTGCAGAAGGAACCGAGACTCCAAAGCTGACAGAACATGATGGACTACGAGCAGAGAGACCGGTCTAGAGCCCAGGCGGAGTGTGGCGGAGTGTGACCTCACCGCTCAGCATCCAGAAAGTTCTACAGATAAAGTGAGGAGATCACGGTGCTGGAGATCATCACAAGGTTCTGAGTATGTCGGGTTCAGGCGCTGGAGGCTGAGACAGGAGGAGGTCGAGATGAGACAGGAGGTCACCAGGGTCAGTGCCTCCTCCTCCTCAGTGAGGTCATGACGACATCATCAGCTCCGACCACGACCTCATTCTGATTCTCCTGAACTCGGCTTTGGACAAACGTCTGCTTTCATCAGCGTCACTAACCCGGGGTGAGGAACCGCGTGCGAACCGGTACCGCACGTCAGGGCCGCGACTAAGCGCCGCCTCGCCCCGCCCCCGCCCCGCCCCGCCCGCCCCGGGCGTCCTGCATCTGCCTCGCATTAACCACATCATGGTGACCTTTAACCCCATGATTTACCACTAGCGGTCAGCTTCGCCCTTTTATCTTGGGCACATCTGCCTTCCACTCGAGCTCTCGGTCTCCAACACACACACACACACACACACACACACACACACACACACACACGAAAGATAAAATCTGACAATTTATGCGTAAAGTGAAGTCATGATCTAAAGCCGGATATTCAGTGAATCCAGTGGTAATGATTTTCAGGAAAAATATGGCGCGCACACACACACACACACACACACACACACACACACACACACACACACACATCTGCTGTCTCTCATCCTCACAGGTAGTGCTGTCTCCCATTAGATGAAGCTGAGGAACTTCAAAGCTGTCCGTCACACAGAGAGAGGATTTCCACCTCCAGCACATGGAGTACATTAGCGAGCGCGGGACGAGAACGCCGCGCGGGGTTTACGCCCGAACAGGGGGCGCTGGAACTGACCTTCAGGTGTGAACTCCCCTCGCCCTCTGACCTCACCGCTTTCACACAGGCTGCTAATTATCGCTCCATAAATCGCTAGCAGCTCGTAAAGCCGCGGCCCCGAGGCCTCCGCGACTCGCCGGCTCTGCTTAGCGTCACCCGGAGGAAGCGGCCCGAGCTCATAAAGGGCTCCGAGCTGATTAGCAGCAGGCGTGTCGACCCGGGAACGACATTACAGGAGTGAAACACAGGGGGCGTGAGAACGCAGAGAGACAGAAGAGAGAGAGAGACAGAAGGTCAGGAGGACGCGGAGACGCGGTGGTGAAGTTAATCCAGGTTAGTATTTATATGTTCATCGTGTACAGGAGTCATTACCCATAATCCTCTCTCACAGTGTGTGTGTGTGTGTGTGAGTTAAACATCACAATGCTGCAGGAGTCGAGTGACGAACTATTTGAGTGGTTGCCATGGAAACCCTGAAGACCTGAGGGACGTCTCGAGTCTGGAGCGTCGCTGCTCGATCACATCTGGGTTTATTTATTATTATAAATTAATGTTTTTTATAAATATTTATTTTACAGCATTAATGAGAATGAGGACCATGTGTCTAATCTCACACACACACACACACACACACACACACACACACACACACACACACACACAGAGAGAGAGAGACCCCTCCAGTAACTTCTGCCGCTGCTCTCTCCACCACTCAGTTAGGTGTGTGTGTGTGTGTGTGTGTGTGTGTGTGTGTGTGTGTGTGTGTGTGTGTGTTGGGGGCGGAGTTTACGAGCCCCCTCTGAGGCGTGGGAGTTTAATGGTGCGTGATGGAGCCGCGTAGACGGACGTGTTAATGATGTTCGACCGCGCAGACACGTGGCCTTAATCACGCTAATCACACCCGTCCATACAAACACGCGGGACACAACAACGGCTCCGGTATGAGGAACCATCACACACACACACTCACACACACACACACACACACACACACACACACACACACACACACACACACACACGCTGTCAGGACTATAACGCAGGGTCCGGCTGAATACAGAACCGAGCCTGATTGAGGTGAAACTCACGCGAGTCAGAGCTCATCTGCAGCAGGACGTCCAGTGATGGTGTGATCAGTCCCGGACTTCCCGTCCTCAGAAGAGACAGGACGGTGGACAGGGCCTTGTACTTCAGGAACAGGCCACGCCCCCCGTCCTCTCCCACCACGCCGTGCAGGACGTCAAGGGCCTGCACCAACACGTCCGCTGTGGATCAGAACCATCGTTAGTTCTACTGTACACACGTCATCCAATATAACTCAGTGCTGAGGGACGCGTTCGACTGCAGGGTGGCTCGAGACAGAGAGAGGGAGAGACAGGGAGAGACAGACAGGGAGAGAGAGAGGGAGAGAGAGAGAGAGACAGGGAGAGACAGACAGGGAGAGACAGACAGAGACAGGGAGAGAGAGAGACAGACAGGGAGAGAGAGAGAGAGAGAGAGAGAGAGAGAGAGAGAGAGAGAGGGAGAGAGAGAGAGACAGGGACAGACAGAGAGACAGGGAGAGAGAGAGAGGGAGAGAGGGAGAGAGAGAGAGACAGGGAGAGACAGACAGGGAGAGAGAGAGAGGGAGAGACAGGGAGAGACAGACAGGGAGAGAGAGAGAGGGAGAGAGAGAGAGAGACAGGGAGAGACAGACAGGGAGAGACAGACAGAGACAGGGAGAGAGAGAGACAGACAGGGAGAGAGAGAGAGAGAGGGAGATAGAGAGAGACAGGGAGAGACAGACAGAGACAGGGAGAGAGAGAGAGACAGGGACAGACAGGGAGAGAGAGAGAGACAGGGACAGACAGAGACAGAGAGAGACAGGGAGAGAGCGCACACACGTCATTTCTCCAGACACCTCTATATCGCCATCTGGTGTGAGCAGAGTGTAGTGACACCCGGTGGGTGAAACAGCCTCAGAATTACATAATATTTCACGGAGATCTTCATGTCACTCTGGACCTCATCATCTCTTCTCAAATCACACCACGTGTCCTCGTCACGTGTCCTCGTCACGTGTCCTCGTCACGTGTCCTCGTCCTCTTCACTCTGATCTCACAACTCGTGTTCCTCATTATTATTCTCTCATTTACTGTTTTATTAGGAGATATTACTTTGTAATTTGTCTTAGGCTGGAACAGAGACAGACAGACAGAGAGACACAGACAGACAGACACAGAGACACAGACAGACAGACACAGACAGAGACAGACAGACAGACACAGAGACACAGACAGACAGAGAGACAGACAGACAGACAGACAGACAGACAGACACAGAGACACAGACAGACAGACACAGACAGAGAGACACAGACAGAGAGACAGACACAGAGACACAGACAGACAGACAGACAGACACAGAGACACAGACAGACACAGAGACACAGACAGACAGACAGACACAGAGACACAGACAGACAGACACAGAGACACAGACAGACAGACACAGACAGAGAGACAGACACAGAGACACAGACAGACAGACACAGACAGACACAGACAGAGAGACAGACACAGACAGAGAGACAGACACAGAGACACAGACAGACACAGACAGAGAGACAGACAGACACAGAGACACAGACAGACAGACACAGACAGACAGACACAGAGACAGACAGACACAGACAGACAGACACAGAGACAGACAGAGAGACAGACAGACACAGAGACAGACAGACAGACAGACAGACAGACAGACACAGACAGACAGACACAGAGACACAGACAGACACAGACAGAGAGACAGACACAGAGACACAGACAGAGAGACAGACACAGACAGACAGACAGACACAGACAGACACAGACAGAGAGACAGACACAGACAGAGAGACAGACACAGAGACACAGACAGACACAGACAGAGAGACAGACAGACACAGAGACACAGACAGACACACACAGACAGACAGACAGACACAGAGACAGACAGACACAGACAGACAGACAGACAGACACAGACAGACAGACAGACACAGAGACAGACAGACAGACACACAGAGAGACAGACAGACACAGAGACAGACAGACACAGAGACAGACAGACACAGAGACAGACAGACAGACAGACACAGACAGACAGACACAGAGACAGACAGACAGACAGACACAGACAGACAGACAGACACAGAGACAGACACAGACAGACACAGACAGACAGACAGACAGACAGACAGACAGACACAGACAGACACAGACAGACACAGACAGACAGACAGACAGACACAGACAGACAGACACAGAGACAGACAGACACAGACAGACAGACACAGAGACAGACAGACAGACAGACAGACAGACACAGAGACAGACAGACAGACAGACACAGAGACACAGACAGACAGAATATGGAGAAAGTTCATGTACTCAAGTCAAACCATTTCTCTTTATTTTGTATGAACAGTTTCCTGACTTTTACTTCTGTACTTTTGCAGCTGATTATTGTTATTATTATTGTTATTATTATTGTTATTGTTGTTGTTATTATTGTTCTTGTTAGTCTCTGTCTGTCAGTGGTGTCCATCACTCGTCTCCTCTGTGACTCTACAGATGAATGTGTTTATTCTCAGTGCTGCAGTGACTCCGAGTCGTTCTGACTCTACACAGCGCCACCTCATGGCAGAAAGCTGCCTTTACATTCTCCGCTGAGAGAGAGAGGGGGGGGGAGGGGGGGGGGGCAGTAAGATAAAGCAGTTGTCTCACCCTGACTGAGTGTTTTGAGGACGAGGATGGAGGACAGGAGACGTGTGTGAGGACAGGAGCTCCTGAACAGAGGGGGAGATTTACGGGTCACCTCCTCTCCTAATCTCCTCAGTGTAGAGGTCAAAGGTAGGTGCTGGAACACACACACACACACACACACACACAACGCAGTGTATGAGAACAACATGAACTTGAACATCTGTATGCCCTGTGGGTGGGGGGGGGGGGGGGGGGGACAGCGGATATACGATGCTAATGCTAGCTAATTGAGTCTGTGTAACGGTGCGAGGCGAGTCTAAGGTGAGCTCTAATTAATAAGGTGTTGGTTGTGGGTTCACAGCCCGAGCCGTACCTGAGTGCTGAGCTCCAGCTGTGTGAACGCGCGGTAGATGAAGCGCAGGAGCGGTAAGTGGCGGCTCGTCTCGGCCTGCTGGAACCGCTCCAGTAGAACCGGGAGAACCTGAGGAGGAGAACGTCTGACACTAACACACGGGGACAGTAGAAGAGGACAGTGTGTGTGTGTGTGAGTGTGTATGTGTTCGCACCTTGACACAGCGCTCCTGCAGTGAGGGGTGAGGAACCCCATACGGGTCACACTGCCTCTCTGTATTCAGGTCGTCTGGGGTTAAAGGAGGTCCGTCCAGCATCCAGTCCATCAGGTACGAGAGCAGCTTCACCGCCGGGACACTCGAGCAGCTCTACACACACACACACACACACACACACAATATCATACTCACTACACTGCGTGTGTTTCAGTGTCAGCAGTGCTTGAGAGACAGGTGGGGGGGTGGAGTCAGAGAGACAGGTGGGGGGGTCAGAGAGACAGGTGGGGGGGTGGAGTCAGAGAGACAGGTTGGGGGGGTCAGAGAGACAGGTGGGGGGGTCAGAGAGACAGGTGGGGGGGTGGAGTCAGAGAGACAGGTGGGGGGGTGGAGTCAGAGAGACAGGTGGGGGGGTGGAGTCAGAGAGACAGGTGGGGGGGTGGAGTCAGAGAGACAGGTGGGGGGTGGAGTCAGAGAGACAGGTGGGGGGGTGGAGTCAGAGAGACAGGTTGGGGGGTCAGAGAGACAGGTGGGGGGGTGGAGTCAGAGAGACAGGTGAGTGGGTGGAGTCAGAGAGACAGGTGGGGGGGTGGAGTCAGAGAGACAGGTTGGGGGGTGGAGTCAGAGAGACAGGTGGGGGGGTGGAGTCAGAGAGACAGGTGGGGGGGTCAGAGAGACAGGTGGGGGGGTCAGAGAGACAGGTGGGGGGGTGGAGTCAGAGAGACAGGTTGGGGGGGTCAGAGAGACAGGTTGGGGGGGTCAGAGAGACAGGTGGGGGGGTGGAGTCAGAGAGACAGGTGGGGGGGTGGAGTCAGAGAGACAGGTGGGGGGGTGGAGTCAGAGAGACAGGTGGGGGGTGGAGTCAGAGAGACAGGTGGGGGGGTGGAGTCAGAGAGACAGGTGGGGGGGTGGAGTCAGAGAGACAGGTGGGGGGTGGAGTCAGAGAGACAGGTGGGGGGGTGGAGTCAGAGAGACAGGTTGGGGGGTGGAGTCAGAGAGACAGGTGGGGGGGTGGAGTCAGAGAGACAGGTGGGGGGGTGGAGTCAGAGAGACAGGTGGGGGGTGGAGTCAGAGAGACAGGTGGGGGGGTGGAGTCAGAGAGACAGGTGGGGGGGTGGAGTCAGAGAGACAGGTGGGGGGTGGAGTCAGAGAGACAGGTGGGGGGGTGGAGTCAGAGAGACAGGTGGGGGGTGGAGTCAGAGAGACAGGTGGGGGGGTGGAGTCAGAGAGACAGGTGGGGGGGTGGAGTCAGAGAGACAGGTGGGGGGGTGGAGTCAGAGAGACAGGTTGGGGGGTGCGATGTGTGAAACATTAACCCCTCCCTGCTCCTCACCCTGATAGCTTTGCTAGGAGGCGGAGCTTTATCCTCCTTATTAGAGGGTTTGGGGTCATGTGACTTTAGCAGATTGTTTTCTCGGCCTCGGTGTGACACGGAGTACTGCTGCTTTCTCTAACACACACACACACACACACACACTTCATCAGCACATTAACTCTGAACAGAGAGAGTATTTAACTTTGCAGTTCTCCTCTAACTCCAGACGGATGACATCATGTCTGACCTGCAGGTTCTCCAGACGAGCGTGGACTCTCTGTGACTGGACCTCCAGCCTCGTGTTCTGCTCACTGAGTTCACTCAGCTGCACACACACACACACACACACACACACACACACACACACACACACACACAGTGAGAATCTGCTGTACAGAGTGGACACGCCCGTGTGCCTGTACACACCCACCTGTCTCTTCATGGTCTCATTCAGGTCCTTGATGGAGTCAAAGCTGGATTTAATCCTGCGGTTCTCTCGGTTCTTCTCCCTCAGCGAGGCTCTGAGGTTCTCCACCTCCTGCTCGTGTTCCTGTCCATAAACACACACCTCAGGTCAGAGACGCTGTTCCAGAGAATCAATCAACACCTGCTGACCAATCAGAGCGCAGAGCCCGACCGCGCCGTGCTGCAGGACGACGACGCGACAGGAGCGTACACCGTGTGTGTGTGTGTGTGTGTGTGTGTGTGTGTGTGTGTGTGTGTTTAACCTGCTGCAGGGTGTTAACACGGTCGAGTACTCCTCCCTCTGTGTTGAGGAGTCGGGTCACGGTGCTCTGGTGCTTCAGGACGAGTTTCTCTCTCCTCTCGATCTCACGTTCACGTTCGCTCAGCTCGGCCGCTCTCACCTGGACACACACACACACACACACACACACAGACATTATTTACATACAGTAATGTGTCATGTGTGTTTCTGTATCTCAGTGACGTCTCTCTCTCACCTGCAGCTTTTCATAAATCCGGATCATCTCCTGGTACACCTGTTCCACAGGTACAGGGCTCCTCAGCCCCGCCCCCCCGCCGGGACACGCCCGCTCGGTCCCAAACGAGCTGGAAGTGCACGCTAGGTTCGAGGGCAGGGTCACGTCTGGACATAAAGGAGAAGAGGAATGCAGAGAGGTCATGAGGTCAGGAGGTTAAACACTCTACAGTATTATTAGTCTCACAATAACCTGTTAATACTGTGAGACTTTTAAACTTCTGCAAACGGAGAGTTGAGTATCGATCAGGACGAGACGAGGACACGAGGAGCAGCTACGTCTGTCCATCTGTCTACACAGACCTGTCTCTCTGTCTGTGTCCATCTCTCTCTGTCTCTGTGTGTGTGTGTGTGTGTGTGTTGCTGAACTCCCACCTGTCTCTGTACACAGGATGTTGGTTTGGTCCAGAGCATCTGATTGGTCCCTCAGCTCGTCCTCGTCGTTCCACGTGTCCTCGTCTCGGCCCAGCCTGAGCTCACACAGAGTACAGAACAGGAAGTACAGTACAAGTCTCTAACACACACACACTCACACACACACACACACCTGACCGACACACACACACACACACACACACACACCTGACCGACACACACACACACACACCTGACCGACACACACACACACACACACACACACACGCACGCACACACCCCGAGGCTGAGCTCATAGATAAAATCGTCCTCAGTGTAAGGGAACACAGCGGGGTGTAAAGGAGTGACGAGGACACAGGGAGTCACAGGCAAGGTGTGTGTGTGTGTGTGTGTGTGTGTGTGTGTAATAAAAAGAATAAATTTGTTAAATTTGCCCGAAACAATCTGATAACCAGAAAACCAGAAAAAGGCAAAATAAGTAGTCAAAATCCACCTCTAAAGTTTGGACTACTCAACATTAGATCCCTTGCGCCTAAAGCACTTATTGTTAATGAAATTATCTCAGATTATTGCCTTGACGCACTCTGTCTCACCGAAACCTGGCTTAAACCAAATGAATATTTTGGTCTGAATGAGTCTACTCCGTCAGGATATTTCTATAAGCACGAGCCCCGTCTAATTGGTCGCGGTGGTGGTGTCGCCACTATCTACAATGATGTACTCACTGTTACCCAGAAAATAAGGCCCAGGTATAATTCATTTGAAGTGCTTATCATTAATGTTGCACTAAATGAAATACGTAATAAACCCTTGCTATATTTTACCCTGGCCACCGTGTACAGACCCCCGGGGCCATATGGCGATTTTCTTAAAGAATTTGGACATCTGCTATCAGACCTATTGGTTAACTCTGACAAAGTATTGATAGTAGGAGACTTTAACATTCATGTAGATGATGCTAACGACGCTTTAGCACTCACATTTATGGATTTACTAAATTCCTTTGGGGTTAAGCAAAATATAATTGAAGCAACTCACCGCTTTAATCATACGCTAGATTTAATTATATCCCATGGTATAGATGTCTCTAATATAGAGATCATACCTCAAAGTGATGATATCACAGATCATCACCTCCTGACATATACTCTACCCGTAGAACAGATTAGCTGTGTCTCCCCACGTTATCAATCTGTTAGAAATATGAATCCCACTACTAAAGACAGATTCACAAATAATCTGCCGGATCTGTCCCATTTTCTTATTAGACCCCTAAATGCAGATGATCTAGATGAAGTGACTAGCAGCACGGGCACTATTCTTACCAGCACATTAGACACTGTTGCTCCCATCAGATTAAAAAAAGTCAGAGATAAAACATTGGCACCGTGGTACAACAGTCATACTCGCGCCCTAAAGAGAGCAACCCGTAACCTCGAGCGAAAATGGAGGAAAACTAAATTAGAAGTTTTTCGAATTGCGTATAAAGACAGTATGTGCAACTATAGACAGGCTCTAAAAACTGCTAGGACCGAGCATCTTAGCCAACTGATAGCAAGAAACCAAAACAATCCCAGGTTCTTATTTAGTACAGTGGCTCGCCTAACAAAACCTAAGATGCCCGCAGAGAGTATCCCATCACAGTTTAGAAGTGAAGACTTTATGGACTTCTTTAATGAAAAAATCAATAATATCAGGAAGAAAATAATGGAGGTTCAACTAGGGCTGGGCCAATAAACGATATCCATATCGAATCGCGATTTATTTGATTTTAAAAACGATGAAAAGTTATAGACATTTTTTGCTCGATATGGATTCATCTAAGAGCCAATCACACAGCAGAACAACACCACGACAACCAATCAGCGTGCAGCTTGCGCGTGCCGTGCAGGTCAAAGTTAGTTTCCTGCCGCACTTTGCGAAGCAAACTTGACACCAGGACGACAAAAAAAAAAAAAAAAAAAAAGAGTGGAAGCAGCGACGAAAGTGAATCTAACCTCGAGTTATTATCCAAAGATGTTGAAATTGTCGACAAAAAAGGTAGCACAAACTCCGTTATATGAACGCGTCACCCACACGACCACACAGAGCATGAACATGTGACCCGATGCTACTCCGTCAACTAGCAGGGCTAGCAGTGGGGCTGTAGCAAAGCAGATATCGCTCGTGTCGTCTTTCGTGGCCATTACACCTTACGAAAGCTGTTCCAAAAGGAGCAAGGATATAACCAGGGCCGTTTCTAACTTTCTAGCGAAAGATATGATGCCCCTAAGCACACGAGGCTGAAGTTTAGCTCCTTATTCGCAGCTTCCGGTTTGTTTGGCTCCTTATTGTGCAGCGTCTCATTCCGCGGCTGAAGTTTAGCTCCTTATTCGCCTCGTTACTAACGGGAGTGTTCACGTTGGCGAATGCTGCGTAGTTTATCAATAAAAGCAGCTTCCGATTCGTTTGGCTCCTTATTGCGCAGCGTCTCACTCGGCGGCTGAAGTTTAGCTCCTTATTCGCAGCTTCCGGTTTGTTTGGCTCCTTATTGCGCAGCGTCTCATTTTACGGCTCGAAGTATAGCCTCGTGTTCACGTTGCCGAATGCTTCGCAGTTTATCAATAAAACATTATTTTGGTGGCTTAAACCATTCTGGCCAAGCAAATATGAACTATACAACACCTAGCAGGTACCCAACTATATAGTAAAAGTGAAATTGTCCTGGCTCAGATTGATAGCTGCATAATTCATTCCATGTTTGTTGTCACTGCATGTTTAAGCCATTATGTCAGTTTATTGGGGCCGTGTGAAATAGCCTTCATTTAACTCTGAATTGTGGGATAAAAACAGCCCTAGTGTGTGTGGTATAAATGTTGTCTCATTCTTGTTTAAAAATCTCAAAACATTAATATATCACAAGATACTTTTTATCATCACAAACAAGTATTTTTTTTTAAATAAAAATCTTTGCCTTGTAAAGATTCGGAGCATGTGCCTATAGTATCTTAATTTTTAAGGCCAAATCGGTCATCTGTTTTTGTTAATAAACTATACTTTAAAATGTAATTTAATGAACTCTTTAATTTTTGTGGCTTCAGTTTAAGTTGTTCAACATTGATGTTCAATAAATAATCATAGATAGTAGATAGTGTGTGTTGCCTTCAATTAATCAATCAATTAATGCAGCCTTCATTCAAACATCTCTCACTTGTGAGCATATTTACTGTACAAAACTCGTCAATGAACTATGAGGGCAAAAAAAAAAAAAAATCGTTTATTAATCGAAATCGAGTTAAAATGTTCAATTAATCGAGATTTTGATTTTAGGCCAAATCGCCCAGCCCTAGGTTCAACCTCTAATAGTATCTCACGATCCAGTTCAGCCTATAGCTTCACATTTAGATTTTCACTGCTTTACAGGTATAGGACAGGAAGAGCTGTATAAACTCATCACCTCGGCTAAATCAACAACGTGCCTGTTAGACCCAATCCCAACCAGATTTTTAAAAGAAGTGATGCTTACGGTTGGAGAGCCACTCCTAAACATTATTAATTCTTCATTACATCTAGGTCACGTCCCTAAACCTTTCAAGTTAGCAGTTATTAAGCCGCTTCTTAAAAAATCTAATTTGGACGCGAATGAAATAAAAAATTACAGACCGATCTCAAACCTCCCGTTCATATCAAAAATACTAGAAAAAGTAGTATCAGCTCAAATTTGCACATTCTTGCAGGATAACAACATCCTTGAAGAATTTCAGTCAGGTTTCAGGCCCCATCATAGCACAGAAACTGCACTAGTTAAGATTACAAATGACTTGTTTTTAGCTTCAGACCAAGGCTGCATCTCATTGCTAGTCCTGCTCGATCTTAGTGCTGCATTCGACACTATAGATCATAATATTCTCATAGATCGCTTACAAAATTATATAGGTATTCAGGGACAGGCACTAAAATGGTTTAGATCTTACCTGTCTGATCGCTACCATTTTGTAGATCTAAATGGAGAACCGTCTGGTGTAATGCCAGTGAAATATGGGGTCCCACAAGGGTCAGTTTTAGGACCTCTGTTGTTCTCAATATACATGCTTCCCTTGGGTAACATCATTAGAAGACATGGGATTAGTTTCCATTGTTATGCTGATGATACCCAATTATATATCTCAACTAAACCAGACGAAATACCTAAGTTGTCTAGATTAACTGAGTGTGTCCAGGACATAAAAGATTGGATGACCAATAACTTTCTTTTATTAAATTCAGATAAGACAGAGATATTACTTATTGGCCCAAAAACCAGCACACAACAGCTTTCACAATTCAGCTTGCGCTTAGAAGGATGTACTGTTATTACCAGCTCAGCAGTAAAAGATCTGGGCGTAATATTAGACAGTAATTTGTCTTTTGAAAATCACATTTCAAATATCACAAAAACAGCCTTTTTCCATCTTCGAAATATTGCTAAACTTAGGAACATCTTATCCGTATCTGATGCAGAAAAACTAGTTCATGCATTCATGACCTCCAGACTGGACTATTGTAATGCATTACTAGGTGGTTGTCCTGCATCCTCAATAAACAAGCTTCAGTTAATCCAAAATGCAGCTGCCAGGGTTCTCACTAGATCCAGAAAATATGATCATATAACCCCAATATTATCATCCCTGCACTGGCTACCTGTTCAGTTTAGAATAAATTACAAAATAGTATTACTTACATACAAGGCCTTAAATGGTTTAGCTCCCACATACCTAACCAGTCTTCTGATGCGCTACAATCCACCACGCACCTTAAGATCACAAAACTCCGGACTTCTGGTAGTTCCCAGAATTTCAAAATCTACAAAAGGGGGTAGGGCTTTTTCATATTTAGCTCCAAAGCTTTGGAATAGCCTTCCAGACAGTGTTCGGGGAGCAGACACGGTTTCTCAGTTCAAAAGTAGACTCAAGACGCCTCTTTTTAATCTGGCATACACATAACTCATCCCAGTACTCATACTCCAGTACACCTATACCGAATGGCAACTACGCTAATTCTCCCCATCTGTTCTGTATTTCTCTACCCATCCCGAGGCATCGGGAGATTTTGCCAGCTTCAGTAGACAAAGGCCGACCCTGCGAGGTTCCTGAGGCGTCCAGAGAAGGACCAGCTCCAGCTGGATTCAGCTTTATGATGGTTGGAGCTACACATGCTGCTCCTGTGCTTCCAGTGATCCAGACCTCATCTGCCCTCTGCACCTACTGACTCGTCCCTATGCTGAACTGGTCTTCATGTCAATTTAAATAATTTCTGTCATATTGAATTTTCACCTGCACAACACACAAGATGTTATATCATTTCTATCTGTTATCGCCCAAATGAGGATGGGTTCCCTGTTGAGTCTGGTTCCTCTCAAGGTTTCTTCCTAATGCCATCTCAGGGAGTTTTTCCTTGCCACCGTCGCCGTCACCCTTGGCTTGCTCATCAGAGAAATTTCATTCATTCGTCTCATTATTATTATCTGCACATTTCTCTCACACATACACACTTCCAATGATTTTCTTTTCTATAATAATTATTATTATTTGTTTTTATTTATTTATTTTCTATTATAATTTTATTTATTTATTTATTATTTTATATATAATTATTCTATATATATAATTTTTTTTTTTTGTTAAATTTCTTTAATTTTTGTGAAGCTGCTTTGAGACAATGACCATTGTTAAAAGCGCTATATAAATAAAATTGAATTGAATTGTGTGTGTGTGTGTGTGTGTACAGAAATTGTGAAAATAATAGAGATATAATCCAGCAGTAGGACATCCTCAGCACATGACATTTGGCGCCCCCTGCTGGTCTCTCACCGCAATGCAGGTCGATCTGAGACGGTGTGGAGAAGATCCTCCAGAGCTCGACTGTACTGTTCCATCTCCCAGTGTGAAGTTCTCACCTCCTCCCTGCCCTGGACCACACACACACACACACACACACACACACACAAGAATATTAAAGTTCTGCTGCTTCAGTGTGTGTAGATGTTCGTGTCATGTGACTCTGGTCTACTGAAGTATAATTACACACATTTAATAAGTGTTAAAGGTATTAAGTTGAACAGTGTCAGGATCTCAGGACGCTGTACTGATGGTAGCGTCACCTCGTCTTCTCCAGACAACGATTTTCTGGATTAATCAGAAAATGACTGAAAATGGTAATGACTTTAGCCCCGCCCTCAGCGGCCCCGCCCTCGGCAGTCAGCCACAAGTTTGTCTCAGAACACGGCCATGAATAAAGAGCGATACAGAAACGTCCTCAGAGAGAAACTTCTCCATCCATCCAGGAACAGTCCGGTGAGGAACAGTCCGGTGAGGAACAGTCCGGTGAGGAAGAGTCCGGTGAGGAAGAGTCCGGTGAAGAACAGTTCGGTGAGGAACAGTCCTTGTGAAGAGCAGAAGATGAGCAGGTGAAGTGTGAAGGTCCTGAAGATCAACACCGTAAACACTGTAAAGTCTTTATATAAACTTAATGACATCATCAGTAAAAGACTTTGATGTGTGTAATTATAGTTCAGTAGACCAGAGTCACATGATCTGACAGCAACATCTAAACACAGCAGAACTGCAGAGACACTCAACACCACCACTGGATGCATCGAAAGTTTTGGCCCCCGGCTGTAAAAACATGATTAAGTGTTAAACATTCCATCATCCATGGATCACACACACACACACACACACCTGACCGACACACACACACCTGACCGACACACACACACACACACACACACACACACCTGACCGACACACACACACACACCTGACCGACACACACACACACACACCTGACCGACACACACACACACACACCTGACCGACACACACACACACACACCTGACCGACACACACACACACACACCTGACCGACACACACACACACACCTGACCGACACACACACACACACCTGACCGACACACACACACACCTGACCGACCGACACACACACACACCTGACCGACCGACACACACACACACACACACACACACACACCTGACCGACACACACACACACACACACACACACACACCTGACCGACACACACACACACACACCTGACCGACACACACACACACACACCTGACCGACACACACACACACACACACACCTGACCGACACACACACACACACACACACACACACACACCTGACCGACACACACACACACACACACACACACCTGACCGACACACACACACACACACACACACACACCTGACCGACACACACACACACACCTGACCGACACACACACCTGACCGACACACACACCTGACCGACACACACACCTGACCGACACACACACACACACACACACACACCTGACCGACACACACACCTGACCGACACACACACCTGACCGACACACACACCTGACCGACACACACACACACACCTGACTGACTCCTGGTCAAATCTGTAAATCCTCTACTGCGCATGCGCCAGAACGCGGTACTCTACAGCGCCCCTCAGTGGACAGTCAGGATTCAGCACTAGAGAATATAAACACTACATTAACACTAAATAAACAGTAATAATGAACAAAGTCTGTTACAGCAACAACACTTTATATCACAAACTTCACTTTACTGTAGATCAGCTCCTCTAGTTCAGTCATGAGGATTAATATTTATATTTAACACACAGAGAGAGAGAGAGAGGACCTACCCTGTGTGTGTGTGTGTAAACACTTCTTCCTCCTCACTGTTCCTGTGTGTGTGTGTGTGTGTGTGTGTGTGTGTCTCAGTGCCGGACAGCTCGCTGCTCGTCTCACATTTAAACTCACCGCCTCGGTCTCTAACACAAACAAACCCGGACACTGGTTTATTTTCCACACCCACATTAGAATAAGTCCCGCCTCCTGCGATCTGATTGGCTCGTCTTACATAATGACAGCGAGGCTTCCAATAGACTGTAAGACAGTTGGCGACAGAAAAGCGGAAACTGCCCGAATTCGGGTGTGAATTGTAGGGAGGAAGCTCAATAGTAACCGGAAGTGTCCGCCATTTTTACAAGTTCAAAATATAATCACCGTGTTTATAAAGTGTACAATATTAATTATTACTACTACTACAGCTTATTATTATTAGTAGTAGTAGTAGTAGTAGTAGTTTTGAGTAATTTTGAGATTATAATATAATAATACAGTAGATGTTATTATTCAGTTCTGGTTCTGACTCTTAAATAAACACTTCTTTATATATTTATATATTTCACTTCTTTACACTCGAACCCAACACTATCGAACCCCAGAGTGAGGCGAAGCGCACCGTACACACACACACACACACACACACACCCTACACACAAACACACACACACACACACACTCACACACACACCCTATATCAGTGGTTCTCAAAGTCTGTGGCGCCCTCTAGTGGGGAATACAGACATGACAGGTGTGGCGCAATGAACTGGAGGAAATTAGTGGAAAATAACAGGACAGTATCTATTCTAATTCATGCTCTTCTTTATTGATAATGAAGAGTGTACGCTCAAAACTAAACAATCACACACAAATAAATGGATCATTAATACAAGTAAATTGAATTGAAACCTGCGCGAGCCACTGGGCAGCGCTGCGCGACTCTGACAGAAATAAACGGCGCCGACCATCAAAATACATTTTATCCCGCTGGGATGCGCGCGTACACACCAGGCATGACAAGGCGGAAACAATATTAAACAGTCCTGACATTTTAAATAAATTGTTTTTAAATAAAACACAGTGGGGTCGCGCAGGTTTGTGATTCGAGCGGCGCTGCGCGATCCACCGGGCTGCGCAAATAAACCAGATCATCACTGCGCTGTCCAGATAGTCGCGCTGCGCTGTATTTGCGCAGATATTCGGTTCAATCGGGTGCCGCGGTTTCGTCCCACTTTTGATGTGTTTGGCTTCACATACACTTCGACAATGGAAGAAGACGCTGCAGCAGCAGTGAGTTTACTTACATGTGACGAAACCAACAAGGAGGAGATTGTAAAGAGAAAAGCTGCCTCGTCTGTGGTGTGGAATTGGTTTGGGTATAAGAAAAGTGATACGAATGAGATGAACGTGATTTGGAAGATACGCAAGTGCACAGTTTTAACAAGTGGTGGAAACACGTCAAACATTTTCTATCATCTGAAATACAAATCGAATATGGCCAAAGTAAAAAAATTGAACCTCAGCAATTCACAGTTTAAATAAAATTACATTAAAAAATGAAATTATGTAAAACAATTTCTTTGTGTTTTCATTTTTATTCATGCATTTTCAGATATAAATTGCTATATTGTGATATATATCGTTATCGAGGTAGAAAATAACTTCTCCTGTGTTAGAAGATTTTGGTTATATCGCCCCCCCCTAATGAAGCCTATCTTGAGTTTGGATTCATGGTGGTGATGGTGGGGGCAGAAGAGAGGCACGTGTGTGTGTTTTGTGTCTTAAACCGCTGGCAGCAGACCGCATGAGACCCAACAAATTAGGAAGACACTTAGAGACAACACACTCCAGTCACGTTAATAAACCACTGGACGTCTTTGAAAGAAAGCTGGCAGAATACAGACAGCAGGAGAATCGCATGGTAACATCTGAATCAGTGGACAGCAAAGCACAAATGGCTTCATTCAAAGTTACATACAGAATTGGCCAGTGCAAAAAAACTACAAACGATTGCTGAGCAGCTAATAAACATGGGGTCAATTATGCAAAGATATGTGACAACGTAAGCCTTTTATAACAATTGCACGTGTATTTTATCTGTTTTTAACTTGGTGTTGTTTGATCTTTTTGGTTTAGAAATTGATATTTCAATAAACAGTAAACTTGGCCGATTTCATTATTATTTTGTTGACAAGTGGGGCTTGAAAATTCACTCACCCTCTTAAGTGGGGAATGACAGAAAAAGTTTGAGAAAGTTTGAGAAAGTTTGAGAAAAAAAGTCACAAACCTGCGCGACTCACTGTGTTTTATTTAAAAACAATTTATTTAAAATGTCAGGACTGTTTAATATTGTTTCCGCCTTGCCATGCCTGGTTTGTATGTGCGCACCCCAGCGGGGTAAAATGTATTTTGATGGTCGGCGCGGTTTATTTCTGTCAGAGTCGCGCAGCGCTGCCCAGTGGCTCGCGCAGGTTTGTGATTCGAGCAGCGCTGCTCAAGTTTGTCCGACGTTAAACCGTTATTGTTCCACTATGGTTCCACTTTTTCTCCCGGCCCACAACTGATGTTATTTTAAATTTACTTGTATTAATGATCCATTTATTTGTGTGTGATTGTTTAGTTTTGAGCGTACGCTCTTCATTATCAATAAAGAAAAGCATGAATTAGAATAGCTACTTTCCTGTTTTTCCTCCCGTTCATTGCGCCCCACCTGTCATGTCTGTATTCCCCACTAGTGGGGCGCGCCCCACACTTTGAGAACCACTGCCTTTACCAATGACATCATGCACTGAACTCACACACACACACACACACACACACACACACACACTTATAGATATAAACACAAAGACCATTAGCTGTGTAAATCCCTGTGTGGTCATTTCCCGTACCATCAGCAGCTGCTGTAGGCCTCTCTCTCCCCCCTCCCCCTCCCCCCAGTGACTGCTCATTATCTGCTCCTCATCAGCATGACGACATCATCACAGTTCCCAGCATGCACCTCACACCAGTGCTTCCTCACCGCCACTATGTCCTTAATGGGTGAACACACTTGTCTGTGAGGTCGTTCCTGCATGGTGTGGGTTCATTAATCAGCCCTTTGGGTGAAGTGTCTGCACTCTGTCACACACACACACACACACACACACACACACACACACACACACACACACACACACACACACACACACACACCCCAAAGCCTTAATAAAACCTCTGGACTGTAACGCCTAATAGAGTTTTATCTCTCTTTCTGTTTCCTCTCTCTCTCTCTCACACACACACACACACACACACACACACACACACACACACACACACACACACATTATGTTTATAAGAGAAGAAGATTATGGAAAGAAAAAACAATCTGGATGCAGCAGATGTTAGTTAGAAATGTTATGTTATAGGATTTATGTTCAGCACCAGCATTATGGATGATAACATAATATAATATAATAAGTTATTAAAAATATAAGCTTTTTCACCGTGCCGTTATTAATTTAACCCTCATACTGTTTCCTCTCAAAAAAAAACTGCAGTAAATTTGATCCATTTCTTATGAGTGTGTCTTTGTTCTCATATGGCATTTGAACACATAACATATAGACTTTTATACACTCATGTTGTTCTCAGTCAAAACATAATTTTTGCCAAAGCAGTCGAAAAACAAAACTGCAACATTGTTTCAATCATAAACCTTCCACACGTCCTGGTATATGAAGCTTTCTGTGGCCGTACACTTCCGTCTCCGTCTGCACGATGTACTGCAGGTGAAGATGTGGAACTCCGTTTAACAGAGACAGTGATGAGGAGGACAGAAACCAGGCTGACGGCGAGGACGGTTTAGAGGAGGAAACCATTGACATGAACATGACAAACCTGGAGGGGAGAAGGGTTTATGGAAACACCTGGAAAGAGGTAGACCTGGTGAATGTTGAGGCCCATGTGAGTGTGTGTCATGCACACCCAATCCGGGACCGGCACTAGGACCCGGAAGTAATGCGGTCGCGAACCAGGAAGAATAAAAGGAGTAAACAAACCAGAGCATATCGCTCAGTCATTGAGTTTTGGCCCATGTCGGTTCCGGCTGTCCGTCTGCTAAACTGTGAGTACTCACTATCTTTGGTTTGCTTCCTGATATTGTGTGTGTATTTATAGGATGCGGGTTAAATTTGTGTTTTTCCCTTGCTCCCATTTCGTGAGTGTCCTTATACTAAATCGCGTGGTTATCCTGGATACTCGATTACATCCGCGTTTGGGTTTACCATCCACACTACATTGGGCTAACCGCTAAAGCTGCGTCTTCTGGTCACCGAGGTTAGTTCATCCTGACAGAATGACTGAGCCTTCCATGGTGAACACAGAGGATCATGCGCACCTCTGCGACGTGAAGATCGGCACGCCGCGCTTATCGATAAGCTAACCGGAGAGATCACTAATCTGCGCCGGGGCCTCCAAGACTTTGCGGCCTTGCGCCGCGAGGTTGCGGAGCTCCGGCAGGAGAACATGGATCTCCGCGCGGTTGTAGATGGCGCGGCTAGCTGGCCTCCCGTCGCGGCGGCCGCTGCGGGGCACCAGCCCCCCCCCCCCCTCCTTCTGATGTATTTCTTGCGCTTCCAGACAAATGGGATGGCACCGACGGGAGATGCAGTGTGTTTTTGACATCACTGAATCTGGTGTTTGAGTTCAATTCCACCAAGTACTCCACCGATTGGCTACGCATTGCTCTCCTTGTCTCATTGCTATCCGGGCAGGCAGCTGAGTGGGCCACGGCAGTACTTCGATCAGATTCTGACACCGCCCATTCCTACAATGAGTTCACCCGTCAACTTAAAATGACTTTTGAACAGCCTTCGGGCGAGGTGGAGACCGACACCAAGCTTTACCACCTGCGGCAGGGAGGATCGCGGAGGATCCGTGAGCCGCTACACTGCAGAATTCCGCACCCTCGCGGTACAGACATCTTGTGGAGATGCCGTGCTCCGGACATCCTACTACGAGGGACTGGCTTCTCGGATTAAGGATGAACTAGCCGGACGAGAGCTACCAGCCACACTGGAGGGATTAATTCAGCTCGCCCTCCGCATTGACCAGCGCCTCCTCTCTCATCCGAAGCCAGCTCCGAGGACCCTGCCGCCTACCTCCACCCACGCCTACACTTTATCTCGACCACCAATCACCTTCACTCCCGCCACCACTGAACATGTCGGATCTCCACCTCCTGCCGTGGTTAACACCCATGCAATTAGGGCGCGCCTCCCTGACCGTGACGGAACGAGAATGCCGGTTTCGAGAGGGTTTGTGTGCCTACTGTGGGTCGGCGGCCCACAACCGAGCAACCTGCCCACTGCGCCCGGGAAACGCGCAGCCACGGTGAGCAGGAGGAGAGACTCACCGGGTACCATCCACCTCTCCACCACTACCACCTCTTGCCTCAAGATTCAGGCAAACCTCCAGTTTGGCCATAAACGGGTCCTAAGTACCGCGTTCATCGATTCTGGTGCCGCAGGTAACTTTATTGACTCCACCTATGCCAAAGAAATGGGGGTGAAGATCGAGGCGTTATCCCAGCTTCTTCGCGTTACATCAGTCGACGGTCGGCCCCTCTCCTCCAGCCCCATCACTCACCAGACCCAACTCCTCACTTTCATCATCGACCAACACCAGGAACAGCTGCAGTTCTACCTCACTCCCATCTTGTCTCCTCCCGTCATACTCGGCTATCCCTGGCTGCTACAGCACGACCCTCTCATCTCCTGGGCACAAAACCGGATCCTCCAGTGGGGGCCGACCTGCACCGAACTCTGCCTACGGGCACAGGCTAGGACGTGTTCCAAGGAGTCCGAGGCCCCCGAAGTGACACCGACGCCATCCCACCTGAATATAGGGACCTGGCTGAAGCCTTCTGCAAGAGAAAAGCCACCCACCTACCACCGCATCGCCCATACGACCTGGCGATAGAACTTCAGCCAGGTTCCATTCCCCCCCGCGGCCACCTTTACTCCCTATCGGCCACCGAGACGCAAGCTATCGAGGAGTACGTCGCCAATGCACTACGTCATGGCACCATCCAGCCCTCCTCCTCGCCAGCAGCCGCGGGGTTCTTCTTCGTTAAGAAGAAAGGGGGCGAACTTCGCCCGTGTGTCGATTATCGGGGGCTGAACAAGATCACCATAAAGAACCAACACCCGCTACCGCTCACCAACTCAGCCCTGGACGCCCTCTCTGGTGCCACCGTATTCACGAAGTTGGACCTCCGGAGCGCCTACAACTTGGTGCGCATCAGAGAGGGTGATGAGTGGAAAACGGCATTCATCACGCCCACCGGACACTACGAGAGCCTGGTCATTCCCTTTGGACTCTGTAATGCACCCTCGTCCTTCCAACAGTTTATCAACGATGTCCTCAGGGATATGCTGGGCCGATGGGTGTTCGTCTACTTAGACGACATCCTCATTTACTCTCATAACCTCAAAGAACACATCCAACATGTTCAGGCCATCCTAAAGAGATTGCTCGCTCACCAACTGTACTGCAAGCTGGAAAAATGTGCCTTTCACAAGCACTCCACCACGTTCCTGGGTTTTGTCACCTCGCCCCAGGGTGTGGCCATGGACCCACAGAAGCTCGAAGCTGTACGTCACTGGCCCCTACCCAGAACACTCAAACAGCTTCAACGGTTTCTTGGGTTTGCGAATTTCTATCGTCGCTTTATCCGGGACAGTACAGTTGCAGCACCACTAACCACATTGACCAGGCCCTTGCACCACCCTTTTCGACTCACCCTCGCTGACAACTCTGCCTTCCAAGAGTTGTGTCATCGCTTCACCACCGCCCCCATCCTTCTCCACCCCGATGCCAACAAACCTTTCGTTGTGGAGGTGGATGCGTCGGATGTTGGCGCCGGCGCCGTTCTCTCCCAGCGAGGTCCAGACCAGAAACTGCACCCTTGTGGTTTCTTCTCCAAGAAATTTAATCCCACTCAGCAGCGATACGGAGTAGGGGACCGCGAACTGCTGGGCATAAAGTGGGCCTTGGAGGAATGGCGTCACTGGCTCCAGGGCGCCAGTGAGCCGTTCATCGTCTGGACCGACCACCAGAACCTCATCACCATCAGGAACCTGAAACAGCTCAACCCACGACAGGCACGGTGGGCCCTGTTCTTCGAGCAATATGATTTCCACCTGTCATACCGCCCGGGGTCCAAGAATACCAAGGCCGACGCACTGTCCAGACAACATGATGAGGACCTTCCCTGGGCGGAACCCGTGCCTGTCATCACCTCCTCCCGGATCATTGCACCCCTTCAATGGGACTTGGAGACGAGGGTCCGCCAGGCACAGGCTGCGGAGACCGAACCGGGACGACTTTATGTACCCCAAGACTTAAGGCCAGAAGTTCTCCAGTGGGGGCACTCTTCAACCGTCGCCGGACACCAGGGAGCTCGAAGAACCCTGTCCTTCATCGAACGGGCGTTCTGGTGGCCTGCCATGAGAAGAGAGGTCACGGAGTTTGTTCAGGCGTCAGGGCCAAGGATACAAACCAACCATCTCCTGGAGAGCTCCAACCACTTCCAATTCCTCGACGGCCCTGGACGCACATCACGGCCCTGCCGGTTTCCGACGGAAAAAACACCAGCCTCACCATTGTTGATCGGTTCTCCAAGGCAGTGCACTTGGTGGCCCTCACCAGACTCCCATGAGCTAAAACCACCGCTGAGCTGATAATGGAGCACGTAGTCCGCCTGCATGAGTTCCCCAAGGACATCGTCTCGGACAGAGGGCCCTAGTTCACCTCCCGGTTCTGGAAGGCCTTCTGCCGTCTGATCAATTCCACCAGCAGTCTGTCATCTGGATACCATCCCCAGACTAATGGTCAGACGGAACGGACCAACCAACAACTGGAGCGCTACCTAAGATGTTTTGTTGCTGATCGCCAGTGCTCCTGGGCCCGCTACCTCATATGGGCAGAACTATCCCCTCCAATGTTCGTCCATCAAGAACCGGAGGTTGATGTACCGTCGGCCCAACAGTTGGTCCGTAGGTGTTGACGGGTCTGGAATCAAGCCAACCTCGCTATCCAGAAAGCCAATAACCGTTACATCACTCAGCACCGCCGTCAACACCCTCCGGGACGCTTGTACAATGTAGGTGACAAGGTATTGCTATCTACAAAGAACCTACATCTGCACACGGAATCCCGGAAACTTTCACCTCGCTTCATCGGACCATACCGCATCACACTACGAATAAACCCTGTCACCTACCGGCTCCAGCTGCCTGCAGCGCTCCGGATTCACCCCATATTCCACACATCCCAACTCAAACCCTTCATCACCTCTCCGATGATTCCACCCACCCCCCCTGCTCCTCCTCCCCAAATCATCGACGGCGGTCTCGCCTACACCGTGCGTCGGGTCCTGGACTCGTGCCCTCGGGGCAGAGGTACCCAGTACCTGGTCGATTGGGAGGGCTATGGAACCGAGAAGCGGTCTTGGATTCCGGCCCGGTTCATTCTCGACCCCGAACTAATTCGAGACTACCGTCGTCGTGTATCCTCCACCTCAGGACCGTCAGGAGCTGGTCCTGGACAGGGGGGTACTGTCATGCACACCCAATCCGCGACCGGCACTAGGACCCGGAAGTAATGCGGTCGCGAACCAGGAAGTATAAAAGGAGTAAACAAACCAGAGCATATCGCTCAGTCATTGAGTTTTGGCCCATGTCAGTTCCGGCTGTCCGTCTGCTAAACTGTGAGTACTCACTATCTTTGGTTTGCTTCCTGATATTGTGTGTGTATTTATAGGACGCGGGTTAAATTTGTGTTTTTCCCTTGCTCCCCTTTCGTGAGAGTCCTTATACTAAATCGCGTGGTTATCCTGCCTACTCGCTTACATCCGCGTTTGGGTTTACCATCCACGCTACATTGGGCTAACCGCTAAAGCTGCGTCTTCTGGTCACCGAGGTTAGTTCATCCTGACAGTGTGTTGGTTTTGTGTTTTGTCTACAGATCCTGCAATGGATCAGCATCCAGCTTATGGGATGTGGACTCAATTCTTTACACTACAATGTCTTTACAGACCTTTTATATCCTGACGCCTGTACGGGTCAAGCATTATATTTATAATGTAGTTAACCTCTGTACGTTTCGGCTTTTGTTTTCAATAAATAAATCATATTAGACAGTAAAAAGTTGTCATTTTGTGCCTCAGTTAAAAAAATTACTTTTTAAAAAAAAGTGACTTTGGTAAACATTTCTGTGATAAACAGGAAAATCGGCTTCATCTTAATATTCGTTATAGTCAAAATCATATCTTTATAATGTTTTTTTACCGATAAAAAATGAGTGTTATGAGCCTCAGGTAAATGAGGACTGCAGGACACACACACACACACAAAACACAAGTTCAAAACATGTCACATTCACAAGAGCTGAAGTTGATGAAAAAGATCTAATACAACATGATATGATAATATATGTATTATTGTGGATTTATAACGAAATAAAATGCTGACTGTGAACATTATGAGTGTGAGACGAAACCAGCACAACATGAGGATTAACAAAAATTAAACCTGCAGGAGATAATAAGTACCAATAATAAGTACCAGTAATAAGTACCAGTAATAAGTACCAATAATAAGTACCAGTAATAAGTACCAGTAATAAGTACCACTTGGTTCAATAGCTTGTAACTTGAACTGCTTCCTGTCAGACTTTTCTGCTGAAATGGTGTTTGTTCTTGACCCAGACACAGCGCTGGGCATTAAGACCAAACAGCTCCACTTTGATCTCATCTGTCCAGAGGACATTGTCCCAGAAGCCTTGTGGTTTGTTCAGAAGCAGTTCTGTGAACCTCATCACGCTTCCATGTTGTTTTTATACAGAAGAGCTTTTTCTTGGTGACACGTCCGAAACAAAACCCACTTATTCAGTCTTCTTCTAATTGTGACATCATGGAATTTAACATTTAACACGTTCACTGAGGTCTGTAGGGTCTGAGATCAAGCTCATGGTGTTTTTGTATTCCTCTGAGCGTTGCACAGTCTGACCTCGGGGTGAATGTCCTGGACGTCCACTCGTGATGATGAGTCTCAGGCTCCTCCCTCTCTGTGTCTCAGGCTCCTCCCTCTGTGTGTCTCAGGCTCCTCCCTCTGCGTGTCTCAGGCTCCTCACTCTCTGTGTCTCAGGCTCCTCCCTCTGCGTGTCTCAGGCTCCTCCCTCTGCGTGTCTCAGGCTCCTCCCTCTGCGTGTCTCAGGCTCCTCCCTCTGCGTGTCTCCTCAGGCTCCTCCCTCTGTGTGTCTCAGGCCCCTCCCTCTCATCATGGCTACCAGTCTGGAAATGATATTTAACTGAGGTGCTATGAAGTCATAAAGAGCTCAGTTCCCGTAATTCCGTCAGAGTCATCTGTGTGTGTGTGTGTGTAGGTGTGTGTGTGTGTGTGTGTGTGTGTGTGTGTGTGTGGGCCACTGCCTCGTCTCCATTAGTATTAATACCAGCTTGAGCTGTTTTACAAGAAACATAAAACTATGTGTGATTGTTTATGTGTGTGAGTGTATGTGTGTGTGTGTGTGTGTGTGTGAGTGTGTGTGTGTGTGAGACATTCTAACCCACTGATCAATAGGGAGGCTAACTCATCTAACACAACACTTCACCCTTAATAATGACTCACACTCACTGATTTTATAGTTTCATCAATTTCATTTATTGTAGCTTGTTTTTATTCAATAGAGACATGATTATACTTGTAAATCTACCACACACACACACACACACACACACACACACACATGCTAGAGGAAAGAAAAGACAGCTGAAGCTATTCTGCAAAAGCGACACCAGGGAGAGCGCAGATTATGTAACACACATTCAGGGGAAACTCAGATGGAGTTAATTCTCAGACTCATGATGATGAGCTCAGGCCTCGGCTACGATGAGCCTCTGGAGGCGCCTCAGATGTTTAACGCGTGTCAGTCTGTACACCCGGCCGCGATGTCTCACTGCTGCAGAGACGCATTAGTCTCTTTTGAGTAAATGAAGTCATTACGTGTCTTAAAGCACGTGTGTGTCTCCGGCCGAGGGGACGTGATGCGTTCGAGAGACGTCAGTAACTAACGCGTGTTTGTGTGCAGGAACCGAGCTGGAGCCCCGGAGAAGGTCATCTCCAGAAAGTGAAGATCTACACAGTTTATCTTATGGAGCGCTCGTATGCAGCTCTGCGGTGTGTACAGGAAGTAAGAGACATGAAATGCTTGTCATGGGCGTTAAAGGTACGACACAGACGTCTCGAAGGTTCAGCTTCATCTCAAACCTGGACTCGCGTCAAACTGAAAGCATTCATTTAAGCAGATTTATGCGAAGTGTAAAAATCCCCTGATGACCATCTTCCGAAGCGCTCGCCTGTGTGACACGACTCTGATTAAAACGTCTTCGGCCCACTTTATGTCTCTCCTTCTGCAGAAGTTTCTTTCTGAAACCGTCATAAAAATTTTATTTTAAAAACAGCATTTATTTTATGGAGATTTTCTCTTTTTAAACAAAATGTTTTAACTGAATAAATAAAAGCAGTTTGTCGTTATTATATGTTTCTTCTGCATCTTCAACATTAGTGAGAACTAAAAACATCCACAAGCTCTCTAACTAAGACCTGCTGATCTCCTCACATATCAGATCTTCCTGCTACAAAGATGTTTTCCTACAAAGGGACGTCCTCTCCTTCTCCCCAAGCTTCTTCTCCATCCTACCTGACTGTAGGCTTTAAAACCTGGAGATGATGAAGAAGGTGTGCAGATCTTTCCTTACTAATTTACATGCACCATCTCCTCCTCTCATCTCTTCAACACACCTTTCTCCTGGTTCTGTAAAGAAAGTTCAGCAGCATTGTCACTCTGTTCATATCAAATGGTTCCATAAGATCTGGTCATGTACTCTTTAAAATAAAGCTCCATTATAGACATTAGTGAAGGTATGACTTATGACTGAGAAGCTTCATGCTGCTGGATCATCCAGACTTTCTCTATGACATGTGTCTTGTGGTTTGCTTCTCCTCTATATAGAGAAAGCTACAGTATATTACACTGTAAAGAACATACTGTAGAATTTACAATCATTTACTGGCAAAAAAGTTGCCAATAAAATCCTGTAAAATAGCCGTTAATTGCTGTAAAATGGATTACAGTATAATACTGCTTAGCAATTTACAATAAATTGATGTTTCCAGTATACAGTATTTTATTATTATTTTTACAGGATTATAAAATTAAACTTGTAAAAAGGCATTACAGTTTTTTTGTAATTACGCTAAATTACAGTATTTACCTGGCAACAAAAGTTAAAATCCTGTGAATTCAACAAAAGCCAAGATGTAGCTGTAACATGTTTACTATGAAATTCCTGTAAATAACTATTTTAACTGTAACCTGTAACTGTGCTGTAACCTGTAACTGTACTTTACTATTATACTGATGTAAATGCATTAAAACAAAGATTTTGAAAAATAACACACAAATTCAAAGCTGTTGTAAGTAAACTGTTTATTAACGCTGACACCTGACAACACTTCAGCACCGTCACTGTAACATCATTTTACTTTATCAACTACAGAAAAACTTATAAAAACATCAGCTGTTACAAAACAACTACAAACAACTCAAGATTAAAGCATAAAGCAATAGTTAAATAAAAGTTAAAGGGACTGTTTGCCTAAAAATAAAGATGGTCAGCATTTCAGTCTGTTGTGTCTTTTTATATGCAATTATTTCAAAAATACTCTATCGAGAGCAAAGTGAATAAATCGGTAATAAAAAGCAGCATTCATCAACACCGGCATGACATTTTACCTTTTAGCTCCGTTATGTTTCAGTTTGCCTGACAAAACAATTAATGAAAAATAAATAAATTAACGACATATTCCTTTACAAAATATACTCCAGGTTTCAGAGAAACTCATCCAGCGATGTTAATATTTACATTTTTCAACAGCAAAGACAACTGAGCACTTCCTCCCTCTCACACACACTTCCATAGCAATGCTGTTCCTGCAAAACTACTAATACTCTCTAGAACATAAAGGCAAATAAAGCTAACAAACTGCAGCATATATCAACATTAACACGACAATAACGATTTACCTTTTAGTTTAAGCTGCATTCTGAAATGATGCGCACCGCATTTCTCCTCCTCGCCTGAAGCAACAGATAAATAAAGTTATATATTATATATATAAATAACTAAACATCCCATTACAAAATAGCTAAACATAACGTTTAGAGGGAATATCCTGATAAAACTTATATAACGTTATATACTGTAAGTTTTATCAGGATATAACGAAATAATTAATACTTATGGAAGTAAATTTAATTGAACTTCTTCAGCTGTTGTCGCTGTGCTTCAGCCTGTGTAATACCATGATGCAACAGCACAGGAAATTCTTGTAAAAATATTAAAGATACAGTGAAAACACCTCCTACCTGTAAATTAATTACAGCTAACAGTGAAATATACAGTTAACACTTGTAAAACCCTGTATAACCCATAATGCATTGCAAATTACAGCAATAAATTGTAAAATGGCAAAACGGTAAGTTTCTGTATAATTTTGCTGTAAAAAATACGGCAATTTGTTACAGTGTAGGTGACATGGAGGATCACATCTTCTCAGTGTTAAGCAGTGGTGTCCCTCAAAGTTCGGTCCTGCCTGGTTGCTTGTCTGTTCTCCCTTTATCGTATACCTGCTCTCTCAGAGATCATAACATGGCTTTTCGTATCACTGCATCACTGCATCCTCTCCTTTCCTCCCTCGGACACTCACTCACGCCTAACAAACATCTGGTGACCTCTAATCGGGTGAACCTAACTCACTGGAGATGTGTCCCCACGTGTCAGCTCCTGCTCAGATCACATCATCTGATACACACAAAGACTTAGTGAGGTTCTGGACAACAAGTGATCGTTCTCTGTTTGTGTGACGACCCTCAGAACATCTGAACACCTTTCCTCATGTGCATCATCTAGAGGATGGACTCGTGCCTGGCAGGTTCTCCCTCACATGCAGCTGATCCACAGAGTCACTGACTGCCTTCAGGTGAAGACTGAGGACTCACATCCGCACTTACAAAGCATTAAGATGAAGATGTTCATGTTCTCCCCAGGAGGATTGAGAAGGAAGGCTGGTAACGTCTATCACGTGACTCTGGTAGAAATGGGACTTTGTTCATTTCTCCAGCCTGTAAATAGTCATTTGGAAGCCTGATTGCTTCATAATGGCCGTTCCTATTAAACTCTGATCTGCAGAGCTGTTAGAAAAAAATAGGAAGGAAAAAAAATGTTTGGTCTGATATAAACATAACACGTTTGAGCAAATGTTTGTGCAAAAATAACTAAATAAATAAAATAAAATAATAATAATAATAATAACACACATTAACCTGCAGTCTGGAGAATAAAAACAACAGGTGAACATTGAGCGTTAAATACACGCGGCCACGTTTGATCTTGTTTGCTTCCTCGTATTTTGCACCGATAAACGCAATTCACAACTTAAATTGGCTCCGTAATTCTGCTGCTCTATTTTTAGGCGATTTAACTTCCTGCAATTTTCGCCACACGTCAGTTAAACTCGTTCAAAGAGGAAAAACATGACGTGTCTGTTTCTAGTGCTGTTGAGTTTCTGTTCTCCCTTTATCGTATACCTTCTCTCTCAGAGATCGTAACATGGCTTTTCGTATCACTGCCACGCCGATGGAGCTCGACTCGTCCTCTCGTCTCCTGTGTAGAAACTGTAACAAGTTTAACTTAATCAGCTCTTCAGCCGACACTCGCAGCATCCTTACACCATCCACAAACACACTCTCACTCTGTTTAACTGAGGAGTTCAACATCTTCAGGTCATCTCTTCCCTCGTATTAACTTTAGTCTTTGTAAAACACTTTGTGTTATTATGTCGAGTTTATTACTGTAACTTTATCAGAAACTGTTTCCAGTATAAACATACGGTAAAGTATAGATGTATAAAAGGCAGGACTTTAAATAACTGAATAAAAACAGAAGCCATTTTATTACCGTTCAGCTAAACTACAACTTTAATTTCTGTGTAGTCCCCCCCCCTTCACCCCCCTTCACCTCCCCCCCCACCATTAGAAAACCACTTGTTAGTGAGATTCAACAGAACCTCTTACAGCCGGAGGTCTAGAGGGAGCTGATTGGCCGAGCTCTCTCAGA